>VDFB02056817.1:0-126173 GCA_007258455.2 Sequoia sempervirens
AAAAATGATTACATGTATAGCAATACCCATAGAAGTATGATGAGTACCTAGTCATGGTGTTTCCTTTAGTTGGATGTGAAAATCTTCTTTGTCTCAGCTTTCTTGAGTGATGCATTCTTGTGAAACCTTCATCATCTATTATTTTTATGTTCTACTTCTTCTTTGGTTGAGATGGGGCAGTCTTGTTTTCTTTCTCATGTTCAATTAGTTTCTTCTCTTTATCAGATTTTTTGACTACAACAGACTTCTTTCAGCTATAGAGACATCCTTATTGTCAGTTTCTTCATCCTTAATGACTACTTTTTCTTCTACTCTAAATATTTTGTAGAGTTTTGTAGAGGCATCAACAAATGAGCTCTTCCCTTTCTCCAATCCTAATCCCTATTTTTATTTATTTGTTAGATTTTGTGTACTTATCAATTCATACGAAATGTTTGAGCCACCTTTTAGCTTTAAATGCTTATTAGTCTATTCATTAGCTTTCTCCAATTCTTTTCTTAAGACGATTATTTCTGCCTCAAGCTTCAAGCATCTATCCACTTTAGATTCTAGCTTAGACTCCATTACTTCTATTCTTTTGGCTTCCTGCACTTGAAGTTTCAATCTTACTACCAACTGGTTAGATTCCTCAAGATCATGTGTTAGCTTGTCATTTTCTTTTTGAGCACATCTTTTCAATGTCTTGTTTTCTCTTTTAATATAATAAAACTTATCTCTTAGATCATCAAGATCTTCAAGAGCACTGATCAATTCTCCCTCAAGATCAACAACTACCTCCTCTTCTTCCTCATGAGAATCCTTGGCTTGTTCATCATTCTAATCCTTAGATTCATTGGCCATAAAGAGAAATTATTCTTCTTCCATTATAAGAGCATGATCTTGTTCATCATTTGAGATGTCACTTGCATCATATGAATAAATTTCTTCCTAAATGTACATGCTCTTCTACTTCTTTCCAAAATTCCTCCATTTAGTATAGTAAGCTTTCTTCTTTTTTCTATCCCCTTTTTTCTCAATTTTATCTACTTGATCATAAGGAAACTTAGAAGCAAAATGACCTATTCTAACATAGTTGAAACATTTAAAGGGCAGCTTATCTTTATACTTTATGGATCCTCTCCTTAGTTTTCTTATAAATTTTTCTTCTTCTTCATCAACCTCTTCATGGTTTGATGTCGCGGCTAAAACTTTATCTTTCCTATCTACGTCATCATTTTCCCTTTTGACGACCTTGAAAGAAAATTCTCTTCTGCACAGTTTAGTATCTCCCATTCTCATCTCATATTTTGTAAATATGCCATGCAATTCATCAAGGGTGAGCTTATCCACTTCTCTTCCTTCTTCAATTGCAGAAATCTTGGGTTCATATATATTTTTCATAGACCTTAAATCTTTCAACACAACAACATCTTCTTTTACTTATTCTCCAAATCCTCTAATAGAGTTTACTACTTCATCAACTCTTAGAAGATAGTCTGCAATCTTCTCCTCAGTCATCTTGAAGCCTTCAAATTTTTTTCTCAGCACTTGAAGCTTTGTTGAATTCACTTTACTATCTCCTTCATAAATATTTTTCAGTTTTTCCTAGAAATCATATGTAGTTTGATAATGCATAACCTTGCCATGCATAGAATCAGACAAGTTATTCATAATGACAAACCAAGCTTTTTCATTGTTCTCATAGACCTTCTTTCTTGCAACATCAGTGGGAAGAGTAGCAGGGAGAAAGTATTTGGTTTTGACTGACATCCAAACATCAAGTCCTAAAGATCCCAAATAACCCTTCATTAAGGAACTCCACTTGGCATAATTTGTTCCATCAAATCGAGGTTTCTTGCTTAAACCTTCCTAATTGTTCATTGTGTTCACAATACCAAAATCTACCTGAGTTGATTAAGCTTCACCTAGGGAATCTAGTGCTCTGATACCAATTGTTGGAACACAAAAATATACTAAGAGGGGGGTGAATTAGTAGATATTGAAATTTTTACCCCTCAATATATTTAGTGTAAAATAACTATGTCAATTATTAATGTGCAAATAAACAATTACTAAGAAAACACATGAGAGTGCATACATGCTGCCAACACATAACACCAGATGTATGTGGAAAACTAAGGCTAGGAAAACACATGGTGGGAAATGCTTCTAGGAGCTACCATCCTAATCCAACCTCACAAGCTTTGAAGTTCAATTACAATGCTTTTAAGGGCACCAACCCTAAGGAGAAATCTATCCCCTTGTTTTAGGAGCACCCACTCCAAGGAAGCACCTACTCCCTAATCTGAGCACCTACCTAGATATCTGATGTCACCCACCAATTAGATTTACAATGCAATACATTACAACTTTGATTACAATTCTATGTTGCAACTTATTTGCAACTATACATACACGTATGTTGCACACTTTGTAGTTCTTCCTCTGCTCTGCATCACAACTCACTCATTCACAACACCTTTCTATTCACTTTACACCTTGTTTGATCTACATCTTCAACTTGCTCATTAACCCATCCCTTATTCTACAATACACCAGATTGAATGAGTAAAACCCAAACAAAAAGCACCAATACAATCAAAGGGTTTACATTGGACACAAATCCATATTAGAATTATTAATTTTTGTTTGGTTTAGCTTATTGAGGCATAGTGCATTCTATCTCTGCAATCACGTTCTCTACACTCTGCCTCTTCCCTAAACTTCTCTCTCACATTACCGACTGCTAAACCCACACATTCTCAACAACATAGTTATCTCTCTTTCTTCGCTAACCAGTCAAAACTTCCTCGAGCTGTGCACCTCTGAACAATGTGACGTGATGCAAAAATTAGGGTTTTCATTCTTTATTCTTTAGGAAGCATACATTACATCGAGCCATACTCGTATTTATTTTTTTCTTAGAAGGTCTTCTAAGATTGGTGATCTGTAAACCCTAAATCATATATGCATTTAATGCAATCCTCTATTCATAATATCTAAAACCGATCTCTATTGACCTAGCTCTCTGTATTGCCATTCTACAACTAAAATCACCAATTAAGTCTATTGTTGGGGTAGGTAGACCAATTGATTTCATTCTTCTCGTTGCTGCCAATGGAAAACCACTTACACGGACTTAACCATTTGAAACTTACGCCTTCAAATTTTGATCATTGATCCTGTTGCTTCATACCACAATCCAAGGTTCTTCATTCATCAACACCCTTTGAAACACTATTGTTGGATCGATATTCCTTTAAATGAGTGTCATCCATCTTTGTCTGTAGCACATTACCATATCAGGCTGAGTCACATTGGGATCATGCCAATAGACACCATTCCCTTTGATAAGTTGTCTTCCTTCTAAGTATCATAATCATCTCCATGCAATTCACAACAAGGATGTGAATTGCTAGAACGATCAATCGATCTTTTCCATTTTTCATTATACATCACTAGACTCCATCGTCAACTTTTGTCGGGTCCCGCCAAGTGATTTCCATGCATCACTATGTCAAAGAGACATCCAAATAGCTCTCACTAAGGTTCATTTTTTTCTTTGACGAGGTCCCTAATGGAATGTCAAAGGGACTAGGAAAAGGGTCTCTTTGAACTCCACCAGTCACTCTAATGAAGAGCCATCGGTATATCGAGGAGACACCAAAATTCCTCTCTTTGAATCAACATTGTCTCATCAATAGCTCCATCATTCTTCATGTATCACCACATATCTTATATGTCATCACTAGGACCCATTGACTTCGTGCACCATCCGACCTTCTAGCTTGCAACCATCGAATTTCCAAGGCCATATCTCCACCATTGATCAAGCCATCATTTCCATGTCGAAGAGAGATAAAACCTAATCTCTCCAAAACAAACTATCACCTTGACCACTTCACAACAAGGTTGTGAAGCGATAAATCACCATATTGAGGGGACTGATAAAAAATCACACTAAACACACAATGTCACCTCAATGTGATCCTCAAACCTCAACATCCAGTCATCGCTACATCGAAGGAACTCCTACCTGAATCCTACCAACATTTGATCATCACCCCATAATAAAAGCATGAACACCACTAACCAAAAGGCTAGACACATGGGGCTAGTCACCGAACAAATATAATCATCTTAAGTTATCACTTAAGAAACTTGCAACCACCAAACACAAGTCATAAAAAAAATAGAATTTTTTCTGAACATCATGACTACAAAAACCTTAGGGTGTAAGTAATAAACCCTAGCACCACCCGAGAGTAGAAATAATTCATTCTGAGTGTATCTCTCAACTTCTGAGAAAAGAACATTTCTGGAAAGTTCTCGAAGAGCCCTTCACAAATCTGAACTTTGTTTCACCACAATTCTCACCTTTTGACATCAATGACAATGATATGCCAACAATTACATGTGTAAAACCTATAATGGTGAAAGTGTGATTGATTACATCATTTTCTAGTAAAAATTGATAGATATGATAACAAAATAATGGTAGAGGGTTTTCCTATGGAGCTAAAATCATATCAAATCCTAATTTTTTCTACGTTTCTTTAGACAAAAAAAAATCAATTTGTGATAATAGAGTAGCATAGTCATCAACACTTAGCAAAAGGAAAATTTCTAATAATGCAAGAAAATTGTGTTACCTTCATTAAAGCTTTTAAATAAATAATGCAAAAGAAAGAAAAGAGTAAGAAGGGGTTCATATGTCATTAATTAACAAGCATAATACAATATGATCTCAAAGATACAGAAGGAAAAAAATAGGAAAAATAAAATAAGTTATTTTCTAGAAAATCCTTGATTTAATGAGGAGTGCAAGATAATAAGGAAATCTCAAGCAGTAAATATAATCATCTGAAACAGAAATATTCCTCCCATAGTACACATGACAACACAAATATTTACCTTTTCTTGATTTTAAAGAAGGCATTAAGAATCTAAACACAAGGAAGACCCATGACATGGTTGAGTTATAGAAAAAGCACTTAAAATTAGGAAAGAACATTCTAGCACCCTAAATTATGAATATTTTAAATAACATCATCAATCTTGATTTTCTAAGAGATTGGAAAAATATTCTTGTGAAACTTATCTTTAAAATTTGTGATATAAACTATCCATCCAATTACCCAACCATCATGATCAAATTATTTGTTTGCAAAAAAATTTAGAAGTATGGTTGAACATAAGATTAGCAATTGGGTAGAAGAAAAAGGTAAGAGAGCAAAAGGGAAAGAAATTTTTAGACCAAAGCACTCAACTATAGATCATGGAATCACTTTAAATACACACCATTGGAAATTTTTGGGATAGTAAAGAGGAATCCTTTTACTACTTTTTGACTTCAAGAAAGGTTTTGATATAATTCCTAGGAGAAAGTTATGGTGTAGAATGAAGAATGTCAATATCCTAGAGAAATATAGAGGAGATGTTCATAATTAATGACAAAGTCTACATAAAAATTAGAACAAAAACAAGCCTTTTGGAAACTTATAGAAATTAAATAGGTTTCAAACATGAGTTTCCTCTTTCCATATGATTTTTGGTATTTATATTGACAAACTAGAAGAATGACTAAATATGGAAAGAGGGAATGATGTTTTAGAAGAGTATGTTTTGAGACTTCTCTTGTACACTAACAATCTCATATTGATTTTCAGATTCATGTAATGGCTATAAGAGAACTTATATTTCTTAGAGAAATTATGCAAGGAAGTTGATATGCATTCAACACCAACAAGATGAAGATCATGATCTTCTCCAATAAAGTAAGAAAAAATAGCCCAACTTTTATTTTGAAGGGAATATTCTTAGAGGAAATAATAGAGTAAAAATACTTTGGGTTGACTTCAACAAAAATATCAAGTAGGATACTTGTAAAAGGAATAGAACTTTGGGAGGATGGAGAGAACTATATGCTTTACAAAAAATTAGGGGGGAAAAGTTATGGGATTGACCAAACTATGTAGATTTTTTTTTGGTTTTTAGTTACTCTAGCGATTCTTTACATATGTGAATTATGGGTGAGAAACACTATAGTGGTAAAATGAAAAAATATAGATAATTCAAAATACATGATCAAAATTAGATTCAAACTCAAAAATTTAGTCCCTTATGAGATTATTCTTGTTGAAACAAGTACATTTCATATTGAGGTGATTGCTATGGTGCATTTCATAACTTATCTTTAAAAAGTTGAATAAATGGAGACACACAAATTATCTAAGGTTGTCATCAAAGAAGTCTTGAATGAGATAAAAAATCTTGAATAAAATCAAACATCAAGTGGATGAAAAAATGGGGAATTCACCTAAGTATGTGCTCAAATAATAATAAAAAAAATAAAGGCCTTTTTTATAGATTGATTTTTCAAGTCGATATGGACAAAACATTAAGGAAAAAGAAAAACCATCTTGAGAAATTTAACCCCACTTATGATCATCAAAAAAAGTCTAATATAGGGGAAAATAATCTATGGAGAGAAAATATTTGTATAGCTCAATTGAGAGCTAGCACAAACCATCTTTTATATGAAATAGGTAGGTGGAAAAGGTCTAAATAAGAATGAGAGGAAAGGTTTTGTATATTTTGTTGAGCACCCAAAATTTTGAGATGGGGGGTGAATTAGTATTCCTCTAAACCAATTAAACATAAGGCATCCAATTAATTGAATATAAATAATTGTAATGAAGAATGAAATCATGAATACAACCAAAGAATCACATGACACATGAACACCAGTATTTTTAAATGGAAAACCTAAAAATGGAAAAAAATTGGTGAGGGTTAGCTCACAATATATTATATCTAGATATAAGATATTACAAAAGGCTCACTGTCAGGACATACTATCTAGAAAAAGGCTTACAACCCACTAAGAAAGAACAAAGAAAGGTTAACTACACTACCTGTGTGAACTAATACAATAGCATCTATCATATTCCAAATTACATTTCTATTGAAGCACAAAATGATCTTCACATTTGTCTGAGTCAATACTCTACTCTGTTCATAATATGTTCAATATTACATTGCATACATGTAGGTGAATAGCCATACATGTCATAAATCCCTTCAAAATTCATACACAATCTGCTATGCTTCACATTCACATATCATATCACTTTTTACACACTCTCACATGCTCTCTCACTCTCTATCACCACAAACTTTAGTATTGATCTCATATATATATACCCACATCAAGTGTGACTCCAATTAGGTCACCCTAATTAGACGTAATACACAAGATTAAAAAAATTTATCCACACTTAGCACAAAGATCCAAAATTTAATTTACATCAGGATATGCCAACATGGACCTAATATAAATCCCACATAAGATAGAGTTACTTTTATATCCTCCACAAAACATCAAACGTGTTAGGTCAGCCCAAAATAGACCTAAACACAAATTCTTCAAGTGTACATGAAATTTTCCAACCATGAAACCTTAACACTCAATCTCCCATCGAATTCCCATTCAACCAGAATTTATTAGCTTATCATTGTCATTGCAAGACAAAATAATTATTCGTGAAGAAGTGTGGAATCTCTCGCACTGGTACACTATACAAAAGATAACTGTGATATACAAAGCTACACACTGTCATTCATATCTTCCTGGAAACATTAAAAAATGTCATAAAAACTTGAATGTTGCCCATTTGATGAGCTCAAAATTGTAGTTATGATCTTAGAAGATTATACCATCATGCGGTGAAGTGTAGACCCAAAAAAATGATGCACTGAACCACAAACTTGTCAGAGGAAATGATTAGCCAATGTCCTGATAAACCATACTTTTTGGATCATCTTGCACTATACATAAGTTAACAAAAATACTTCCACACTATGCTAGGGTGATCATGGAAATTTTGACATCAATGACAACACTAAATCAAACAATGTATACACACTTCATGCTCATATTGCCAAACTGCATCATTAATGAAAAGCTTCCAACTTCCAATAATATCCCCCTTTGTCATTGATGGCAACATGCATATAAAAAAAAATTTGATGGCTTGATTAGAAACTTCCCCCCCCCTTACATACTTGTATCTCCAAGCATTTTGACCAAGAGGTTTTCTAGGTATCTCTCCCAAAATGTAACTATCACTTCCCAAGTGTTTTGACAAAAAATCATTTCCACTATCTCTCCCCCTTTGACATCAATGGAAATGGGTGTACAAAAACTCAATATACTCCCCTTATATATGTGTGTGTGTATTGAATCCCTCTCAACCAAAAAATAGGAACTAAAAACTTAGGAAAATGCATATAAGTAAGAATTATCAACCTGAAGATTTTTACCCTTTGAGATTCTTCAAAATGTCCTACCAAGTAGATCTACCTTCTTCCCAAAGTCTTTTTGCTTCTGCTAGAGTCCTACACTGTAGTTCAAGCTCCATAAGTGTCTCTTCTCCTTCTTCCACAATACTAGGATTGAGATTTATTTCTGAGAGTTTATTAGTACATGCAAGGGTAGTAAAGATAGGAGTATGCTTTATCTTCACTAAGTCCCTTAGTGTCACATATTTTTTGATTGTTTCTTTTCTCTAATTCTATAAGGTAAATAAATTATCATGCAACTACATCATTCCAATCCATTTCTTATTATACATGTCTCTTGCTAGATCATAAATATATGCTTCATAGCCTATTTCAATTTCAATTGAGCTCATGGAATCCTTTATGCTTCGTGTGTTGTTTAGCCATTTCAAGAAAGTAGGTTCTATTCTTCTTCTTCATAGTTTTGAGCATCCTTCAAAAATTTCATAGCTTTATGATATGCATTTGTATATTTCCTTGTGATATTCTCTAGATTCTTCTCTACAGTCCTTGCCTATGATTCACTTTTATCTTTCCCTTTCAATCTGGAGACATATACCTTCAACGAATCAACTAAGCATCTAGAATTTTAGACATTGATGCATCAATGCTTGTTCTGAGGGTTACCTCTTATAAGGCTTTCATGGCTTCATCCATATCTTGTGCACTTATAGTTTTGACTCTAGTTTCATGCTCATGTTGAGCATCATCTATGTGCATTCTTCCTTCTTCCATGTTAGTATCTTCTTGCTCTACAACTTCTTGTTTAACTTCAACTAGAGGGTTAACACTGCTCTTTCTTTTCTTACCTATTCTCCTAGAATTTCCAGAGGCTTCATCTCTAGTCATGTCCTCTAATCCTGATCTATATAGTGAATAGCTTCTATATAGTGAATAGATTCTACCTCGGCCACTTCATAGTCTAATTCAAAAATCCAAATAGTTCTCAACTCAATTACTTTTTTTGGTTATTTTTTGAGAACCAAACTTGATCTCAACCATTATCTATGAATTTTCCACAACTCAATGATCAACAATGGTGATGATTGGCCAATGAACAAGTAAAGGATTGTTGGGCCCTTACTTCTACACTTCAGGCTCTATGAAACCTAGGAGGGTGATCTTGACAATGTTTATATGATATTCTTGTGCCATTTTATCATGAAAATTGAAACAAACAGATAATTCTCATATAAGGGCTCGAAAAACATAATGTATCAAATAAGTTGGTTGCTTCTTAACAACACTCTACATTCAAAACATGAGAATGGTGAAACTCAACACAATTGTAACCCATTTTAAAGAATTTGATTTGATAAGTGATTTATTGCTGAATTGACAAAATAAATGCAATATGAATACTTTACTTAGATCAGTGCCTCATCCTTGGTATGGAGTCAATTCCAATACCCACATAACCTAATAAAAATTTCATACATGACATCAATTAAGCTTTGAGGATACTGCATTATAGTATTTCAACATAATATTCTCAACCACCACTTATTATCATTATCCTAGCACTTAATTTCACATAAACCTATAGCTTCACTCAAGCATTTAAATTAATTCTTTGAATTAAAAAGCAAGAACAAAACTACACATCCACTAGAAATCAATGGAGACAAATAAGATAACCCTTGATTATATTATTCATAGCTTATGAAACAAATACATAGGAGAGAAAATGGTTGTGAATTTGTACCATTCTATAATATATTTATAGTATTGCTATCAAAATTACATATGCATTAGTAGACTCGAACCTAAGACTTAACTCTAAAATGATCAGTATATTCTTTACAATTATCTCTACAATCAAGTACAAAACAACGAACCCCCTACTTCTGGCCTTGAATTCCTTCTTATAGAAATGAAGGAGAAAAACAAGCCTCGGGCTGAAAAGTACACATGTCAACATTTAATTGGGCCGTTACAAGACATGTTTCCTTTGTAGTTATATTTGCATCCTCATATGGAAAGAAAGCACAAAAAGACAAAACCCATATCACTTGTTGAAGAAGATTATCCCACCTTCCAAAAGGCATCATTCATCGTTGCAATGGAATCCAACACCTCTCCATGTTGGTCATCAAAAATAAAAATATTGAACCAAGACACTACCTCCGCAATGGTTCATCATCTTCAGAATCAAAGTATGCTTGTCCCCTTCGTGTTTTTTTTGAAATAAGAGAATTTGTCTCATCATCATCAGAATCCTCTCGTCCTACAAGTGAGAAGGTACTGGGCATAATTTGGGCTAGTTTCTGCCTTATCGCCCGAATAACCAGCCCCATCATCCATGGAAGTGTCAGACTTCCCCATATAAGAATCATAAGCCTTGCGGTACTTATTCTTCTTCCCCTTAGACTTAGACAATTTCCTCCTTCCAATCAATTTGTTCCTTCAAGGACACAACACCAGGCTTATTTTTATTATGAACAACAACCCTACTTCTCAAGTTGTAAGTGTTCATGGTTTTACCCTCCACAGACCCATCACAAGCTCTATTCTCATATTTTGGCTTACAGGAGATCTTGGTGTATCTTGCTTAGTTTCAGGTGCATCACCTTGGGGTTTAAGCATATTGATCCTCTTGGACCTCCTTACTGTTTTGGCAGACTCACCAGACTTAAATTCACTCATTCTTATAGAAGAACAAGGATAAGGCTTATGAATTTTCAATTACAGAGAAACCTTACAAACTTGTAGAATAAAGACACTTCAAGACCACACACAAATCCTATCGACTTATTTGAATTCTAAAAATAATCAAATCCCCTGCAAACCCCAAGTAACTAAAAGCTACAAAGCCCACAACAATTTCCTAGACCAGCTAACTGATGCACAGTCAACACATAAAAATGTGAATACCAACTTACTCGAGAGAACTATCTTCAATTCCTTTGCAAATGCTTTCCAAATCTCTTTACATCTTCTTCTCATACTCAAGATCAATTTCTCGGCTCTTGTTGATTACAATTGTGAAATAAAATAGTTGAAAACTCTCATTATATCGAACAATTGGAGTGTGTCAACCATTAATGTTCAAATAAAGCTCATACAAGTAAGCTTACAATCAGCCACTTGATTTTGAATCTCAATCATTGATCATGTGGTGAGACAGATCGACAAATAATTGAAATCAAGGAAACTAATTTTGAAAAGGATGAATGCATGCATCCGTTTCCTTTTTCCAATCAGAAAAAACCATGTGGATAAGCATCCACCCTATCTGCACAATCCACCATCCACTTAGCATTAAAGAAAACCCATCGTGTCAAATTTCCTGCCTATCCTTGAGAATTAACCCACTTGCAATTTTCATCAATGAGGAGGCAGAGAATAGTTGAGATCATATCTTACACCATCAACTTATGCTTGCTTGAACACAAAACCACTTGCCTGCATGTGCAATCCTTTGAAAAAATTGACGACCAAGATCAAAAGATATTTCTCATATCTTGAACACATGTAGAAGAATTAACTTTAATAGCACACATTTTACCCTTCGTATCCTTATGGAAATATTTTTCTTCAATAATTTTCCTTTACTAATGTTGATTCTACCCTTTAGATTTCTCCACGTGGCACTCACATGCTTCCCTACTGAGAGACGAGAGATAGAGGTGGGTCCCCCATGGGATGGTAGGGAGTGGTTAGGATTGACGCACATCATCCACCCTCAACCGTCGATCTCAGCTAACAAAGTGTTTTTTGTATTCAAAACCAAGTGGGTCCCTCTAAGAAAGGGATAGGTGTCTTCATCTTGCTTTCCTGTGGCCCTATTTTAAAGAAAAATAAAATCATACGAGGTAGCAGGGAATGGCCTTGATTACGACACAATACTTAATACCTAATCAATATCATTAAAACACCACCTACTAAGTATTCAAAGCCCTTGTGCCCACCAATGTAGAGGGCACATGGCACTCGCCCATTAGCCCGTTGGATTATTTTAATGGAAGATGAAACAAAGCGGGGGCACGAGGAACATCAAGGATTTAACCTTGGTGATACAACAATCAACATAATCACTAAAATCTTGCACGTGAAAAATGTTAGTTCTAAAAAGGGGGCCACCACTAGGCATATGTAATCTTGGTTTGAGAAAGTGACCTAGTGGGAATTGGCCAAATATTTGACCATAGCTTCAAAGCAGTTGACATCAATGTTGGTGGGGACTAAAGTCTCTTTTAAAGCCTTGTCAAGGATAGCTTTATGTGCAGGAGAGATGCGCAAAAGTTTGAGTATGGAAATTTGTGCAGTGGTTTTACCCAATTGATCGACAAGGTTAAATTGTCCTTTAAGCTATGACAACTTAGCAAAAGAGCCAAGTATCGCGATTTTGGCTTGACGAGTGGTGACATTGCATTTAGGAGTCTTTTTGATGGTGATGGTATTGACATATTCATTGGAAACTCGAAGGTGATTGATTATAGGCCCATTCAAGTAATTGAAGGAAGCACGAGTGTAGTTAGCCTGGTTATTGGTCTTTTGACCTAATGAGGATGGATGATCTTGTAGTGGATTCTTATGAATGGTATGGTTAGTATTGGAAGAATATTGTTGACTGTTAAATTTGATGACACTGTTCTCAATCTTTTATGATGTTCCTCAATTGTTTACATGATGATGTTTTATGTCCTTTTTCTCTATGGTAATCACATAAGGAATTTTCATCCCACCATGATGGTTTAAACTATCTTGGATCATATGCTTTAGGTTCTTGCAAGGTTATGACGTTAGATTGGATGAGCTTCTTGAGGACATATTCAATAGGTTCTCCCAAGGGGGTGTATGTGCATAATTTCGGGAATTGTCTAGTTTTCCTCTGTTGACCTTGGTCTTGGTTGCTTTGAACAAAATTTGCAGTAGGTGTTGGGATAGATAGGGGAGTTTTTTGTGGTTGAGATCCCCTATGTGATTGCAAGACTAGTTTTATTCACCGCTTTAGCGTCGATGACACCATCATTGGTAACATGTTTGTTTTTGGCCCAATACTTATTCTTATCATTGGTCATGTTCATGTTTGTGTTCTTACTAGGGTACTTAATTTCACCTTTTGCAATGAGGGCCTTTTCAAGTTTGACACCCTTTTCAACAAGGTCTATTAAGGTTGTACAACAATGGACTTGAAAGTTATATTTCAAAGGTCTAATGAGGTTTTGAACAAGCATGTGTACCTTCTCTTTTTTGAGGATTTCAACCAGACATCAACTTTCCAAGCCTCACCATTTTTGAAAGAAAGGAATGAATGTTTCACCAAATTCTTCTTGTGTTGTCTTACATAGTGTGGCTATTGTAATTCCAGTGTCAATGTTATAGGCATAGTTCTATACATTTTTTTTGGAAAGTTCATCCCATGATCTTATCCCTTTAGGAAAAAGTGTGAACCAATCGAGTGTGGGACCTATGAGACTCCTAGAAAAAAATCTCATCAAATAAGTGTGTTCATATGCCACATCTACACAAGCAGTTGTGAATTCTCTTATGTGCTTGATAGGGTTTGTATTTCCCTTGTATTTAGAGAAATTTGGGACCACATATCCTGGAGGAAATGGTGACATGTATAAGCTTGTGTCAAATGGATATGGATGCAAGTCAAAGGATGTATAAGTCTTCATGTTTGATAGCTGCATGTTCTCTACTTGCTTTTGTAAGGAAGCTAGTTGGGCAGTTAATGCATCCACTATGGGATTGTTGGTGGCATCACTCATGTTGTCAATAGGTATTCCATGCATTACCATTTGTTATGATGACATGTTTTGAGTTGGAATGTGGTGTGCATGTTGAGGTTGAGCTTGTGTATGAACATGGGAAGTGTATGTTGGGATATGTGATATAGCAGAATTGAATTTCATTTGGGGAATGCATTTTCCATGTGTGTTTTGATGATCAAGCGGGGTGTGACCTGATTGTGACATGTTCATGTGTTGTGATGCTTGATTTCCTTGTCCAAATTGATAGATATGATCATGTGGGAAGCTTGTGTTTCAATGTCTATGAGGGCCACTAGTGTTTATGTTTATTTGAGGACCTTGTGATGTAGTATTGGTGTTAGGTTGAGGTCCTTTAATGGGAACTTTTCTTTCTTTGTTTCAAGCAAAAGGATTAAATGAGGACGTCCCCATAATGCTGGATGATGATCCAAATGTAGAAAATTTTGATCCAAAAGTTTGTGACATAATTTGGGATACTTGTGGCATTGGTTGTGACATGGTTTGTGATATATTTGGTGCCCCAAAAGTAGATGTTGTATCGATCATGTTTGTTGCACTTTGATTTTTCATACTAATAGAAGTAGTGGTAGCGCTATGTTGTGGTGTTGAGGAAGCTTGACTACTTTGTGTGTTGTGACTAGGTGATGTTTCTCTCTAGGGTGTTGACATCAAATCCATGTGGTAATATAACTCCTTCATGTAAGAGTTTGGCTAAATATCATTGTGTTTCTAGCATTATTAACTCATCTACAAAAGAAGCTACTTTTGGATTTTGGGCAGCAGCCTCTATGTCTTCTACAAACACATTTCCATTTGCGTCTCTTTGAATGAATTCCTAAAAAGAATTGTTGTGTGCTAGATGTCTAATATTTGTGTCATTGAAAGGGTTGTTGGAGGTAGATCCCATGTTGGTATTGTTGTGAGTTGTATGTGAAGTGGAATTTATGTTCATGTCACTAGTATGGTTATAAATGTCATCTTCTTTTCCAAAAAGGTCCATGCCTCTTCTCCTTTTTTGTAATCTAGTCTCAACCATGTAATATTTTCTCAAAAAAAAAGGGAATATGCAAATGATATGGAACTAGGTCTATGAATGGAAATGATATGAACTAAATCTGTGTTTTTGGATTTTTTTGGAATAAGAAATGAGGAGTGTCCTAATGCAATGTGATAATAATGTCTAAAGAAGATGTTGGTTGGCCAATGTGAGGTGACAATAATGTTTATGAGGGATGGAAGTGATAATAATGTATAAGAGGAATGTATAATGCAAGGTGATAATGATGTCTAATAGGAATTTCTAATGCAAGGTGAAAAATGATGGTGTCCTAAAATGAGAGAGTTTTGATATGCTATATTGGTAATGTCTAAATATGTTATGGGAGTGTTCTAAATCCAAGGTGTAAGTAAGCTCTAAAGTTCATCAACTTTGGGAGATTTGAGAAGAGGCTTACCAACCATCCAAATTTTAGCTAATGCTTCAATTTGAATTGTCAAAGGAACTTTTGTGAGACCAAGTGAAATGAAAAAGAGACAAAGTTAGTTTCCCCAAACTAGACTTATGAGATGGAAAGGAGTCACCCAAAATGACAAAGACTATAGGTGTGACAAGTGGTTTGGTCCAATGACAACCTTTTCTTGAAGCAATGGTTTGTACAAATTATGGAAAGTTGGCCTATTATGAAATCTGCAAAGATAATGACCTAAGAGATTGACTAGGTTGAAGGTGATTAGGAATGCAACTAAAGTTTGCAAGGGTATGTCTATTGTGAAGACTAAATGACAAAATAAAAGGTGCAATAGTGGGTAGTTTGAGCAAATCCTTTTGGTTTTTTTTATAGAGTTCATTGTGAAAAGGTGGTTAGAGATAGATCTTGAATGTTTGATTTAAGATTGTGATAGTGAAATTTGTTTTTTTGAGTGACATACAGTTGTGACGTTTAAGGTCACAATTGTGTTTACAGAGAATAGATGCATTGTTTAAGACAACAATTGCATTGCAGGTTTAACAGATGCATTGTTTAACAACAATTGCATTGCAATATAGTCAGTTGCAGTTCATAGAGTCTCAGTTGTGTTGCACAATGAAGAAAGTATGGTTTTTCTACAATTTTTATAATGTTGTGAATTGTTTCCAATCTAATAATGATTTTCTAGATTGTTGAGGTGTTTATTTGTTCATTAATTCAACAAAAACTTTGGAAAACACTTTGGATTTGTCTTAGGTTGTTTTGTACAAGCACTTTGAAAACAATTGCACAAATCCTATGGTTAGAAAGGACAATATTTGTTGGTTCCCACTTGGATTTCTCCATCTGTGCCTATTTAGAGCGGATAGCTTAGGAACTTAGTAGCACTGGCCCCCCTTACACGAAACTCACTTCTCAGGCTTACCAAGTTCTAAATTCCCTAAGACCACAAGGATCTCAAGAAATTTTCCATCTCTACAATGAATCGTGAAAGTGTGGGATGGCTTCAAAGGTTCAACCTCCTGCGCCAACAAATAGAAGAATTTTGGCTTTCTACACAAATGTTTCTAGTAAGGGCATCCAATTAAAGGGATACTATGATAAACTCCCTCAAGAGGTCTCCCAACCCTTAGAACAAGGGATTTTCACAGCATAAAAATATTGGGGGAGAGCTATCATGTACCACTTCCCATTGATTGCAAACTTTCCTTACAATCACAAATTTGTATAACGGTTCAGAAGAGCTTGGCTTTAGCCTGTTACCGCTTGGGTCATTCCCACCTTTCGAAGTGAGGTGCCAGGCCCTCTAATGATGGATAAAAAAAAGTGAATTGATTTTATTTTTTGATCTCCAAGATCGCACAAAGGCGCAAGGAGAGTGCATACACAAAGCTTTCACTTCACACTTGCAAGATTGTTCATTTTAATGCCCAAATTTAAAATGTGTGGGTGGCAAAGCAATAATCCCTAAGTTCTTTTGATTTTCCAGATCGCCGTGAGGTGCAAGAGAAGTGCATACACACTAAGAAATCACTACCATACGAAAAAACACACCAAACACTTGTAAATTTTAACCCAACTTATTATGAAACAAATAAGGTTCTTTTTAGCCCAATGCTATAAAAATGCAAGTACATTTTAACCTTGATGAGTTTAGATGCAAGTTGTGTTCTTTTTAAATCCAATGAAAGTAAATGTAGTTCATTTTAACCCATGAATGTGAAATGCAAGTTGTAGTAGTTGTTTGTTTGTTTCCCAACTTATTATGAAACAAACAAGGTTCTTATTAGCCCAATGCTATGAAAAATGCAAGTACATTTTAACCTTGATGAGTGTAGATGCAAGTTGTGTTATTTTTAAACCCAATGAGTGTAAATGCAGTTCATTTTAACCCATGAATGTGAAATGCAAGTTGTAGTTGTTGTTTGTTTGTTGCTTAAAAATGAAGGACTTTATAAAAATGAACAACAAAAAAATGTTAGTATCCTCCTCCAACTTGCCACATGCTACCAACAAAATGTTAGTAACCAGAAAACCCTAGCCTATAGAAATAGAAAGGAAAAAAACTAAAAATACTGGCAGAAATTAAAAAAAAACCCTAGACTAACAGTTGTGGCTCAAAAAAGTGATCAAATGCGTCTTAGAAACTATGACTACAACTCACGAGATGTCGACTGCGGTTCACCAAAACATATGCGGCTCGGGTTTATGACGATTGCGGCGAACTAGAAACACAAATTTGGTGAATGACAGTCAGTGACAGCGTAGGAACCTGAACCTATTAAACAACAAAAATATACCAAAAACAAATGATCTAATGATGCCTATAATATGACACTAGTGTTAGACTAACAAACCAAAAGGCTAAATGACCCAGATATAACAAAAATTACCATAAATTAAACAAAATCTAAATATTCCCTTATGCAAAGTAGTTGTGTCGTTCAGCCTGGCAATTGCATCATTCTGGCTTTTGAGATTACGTCGATCCGTACCTATAACCTGCAAAAACAAAAAAATTGTACGAAATCTGCAAAATTTTGTCCCTCACGTCGGGTTCACCAATGTAACTAAGGGAAAAATTCAAGTTAGCAATAAACAACATAAACAAACTAAACCCTAGTTAACAATGAAGTACAATGGAGTAAAAAGCATAAACAAAAGAACGATCTCACAAAATCCTTCATGCACTCCATGATTCATCTCCATTTCCCTTCTCCATTTTTGTTGTAAATAGTATTTTCCCTCATATTTTAATGGGAAATTATGACCTATGACAAAGACTCATCAAAATATTGAAGGATTTGACTAAAAATTGCAAGTGTACTAAAAAATTGCAAGCATGAAGTGAAAAAATGAGGTTGACATTGTCTTTTTATAAAATTCATTTTTTTGGATGAACGGCCAAGATTGACAATTGACAAATGTCCTACGATGAAAGTCTGAGATTGAATATAACAACTAGCAATTAGGGTAGAATTTGAAATGGAGGGCTATGATTTAATTTTAGAAAAATTAAATCAATGGGCATGAATACATGTGACAAGAGGATATTGGGCACAAAAAAAGAGATTGTTGGAGAATTAAATAAAAATTTAAAATTATTTGATTTAAAAGGTAGTGTTGACCTTTTGAATTAAAAATTAATTTAATTCAAAAGAGGTGGGGCTAGGATAGTAAATAATGATTTTTAATTATTTACTTGGTGGGAAAATGGGAATTGGAATTTAAATAAATGATTTTGTTTAAATTTGGAGGAAAAGACAAAAGGACACTTAAATAATTAATGAAAGTTATTTAATTGTAGAGGAAAATGATAAAGTGAATAATAATTAAATAAATTTAGGAATTTATTTAATTATAGAGAAACATAGGAAATTAGTGACGTATTTAAATAGATAGATGTAATTTATTTATTTAAATAATTAGTTTGAATAAAAGATAAAGTAAATAATAATTAAATAAATTTAGGAATGCATTTAATTATAGAGAGACATAGGAAATTAATGACGTATTTAAATAAATAAATGTAATTTATTTATTTAAATAATTAGGAGGAATAAAAGATAGGAATTAATTAAACAATTAAGAATCATTTAATTAATAGTTGAATTTGGACCATAGGACATAATTAAATATTTTAATTATGTTGAGAAGAAATATGGTAAGTCATGGAAAAATAAAGCTTGCAAGCCTAGGTTATTTTTATGTGTCTACAATTATATATTATTATATTATTTATTAAATATTATTGTATATTATATTATATACAATATACTACATATATTTTGTATAATATATTATATATTATATACTATATATAGTATGTCTATTAAATATTATTTATTATATTAATATTATGTAATATATATTATATATTAATATATTAATATATTTAATATATAGTATATATTATATACTACATAGTATATATTATAAATTGATTGATCTGCGGCCAATTCACAAGAGAGAGAGAGAGGGAGAGAGGGAGAGAGGGAGAGAGAGAGTTGAGAGGGAGAGTGTTTTCCTGTGTTGGGACCCTCTAGAATAAGAAGTGATGTAACCATCAAACAAAACCATTACAACTCAATTCAACATTCATGCTATATAGCCTTCAAGCTTAATAACATGTCATTAGATCCTTAATGTAAAAGGTATAAAATCATCATGAATAAAAATCATTATCTTTCAACCATGATACATAAACAGGAACATTATGTACACCATAGGGGTTTGATGCAACCTTTAAACAAAATCCTTACAAGATAATAGATCTGATCCCACAATAATGGGTTACACTTTTTGGCCAAACTTGACATTGAAATCAACATTTTTCATCAGATCTTCAATCTCTTACACCTATAGTAGCTAAACCATTAAGAATTTGAAGATGAAGCAAAATAGTGATTTGTGATTTTTTTTGTGTAGATTGTAATTATAATTTTTTTAAAAAATTAAAAAAATAAATTGTGAATCCTTTTATGTAATTTTTAATAAATTATTTTTTCTACAAAACAACATTTTTAAAAAGTGATGTTTACTTCGGCCCACATAACTTTTTTTTATAGAAATGATACAATTCTAATTTTTGAAATACAAATTTCTCACCCCAATATCTAGTGCATGGATATTTTTTCATAATTTTTTGTTGCATATTTTTTTTAATCAATTTTCCAAGTCAAAGTAATTATAATTTGGACAAAGGTGCACTTCGGCCCACATAACTTTTTTGTATGCATTTGAATTAACTTATTCTTTTTTTGTTGGAATAAGGACATCAATACCCAGTGTACATGTATTTTTTAGATTTTTTCTCTATTTTCCTTTTTTTTGTATCTGTAAAACAAATACCCTGATGTTCATTGAAAATCCAACATTCATAAGAAATAAAAATTAAATATAATAATCAAATTAAATATATTTAAAATTATACTTTTTGGGAAGCTTATAATAAGGGCTGCATACTTGCAAAACATAAATTTTGAATGAATTAATTTGATCCCTCAAAAGGTAAATCAAAAGTGGTTTTTATTAGCATTTTGATAGGTGTAGAGGAGACTCCATTATAGGTACGGTTTAAAAATAATGGGGTTATATCCAAGGGGGTTTGATCAAACCATCTTTAATTAAAATCTTTTACATGGAACCTTTAAAAGCTTAAATCATTATATTTTCCAAAAATATGTGGTTTCAGGAAAAAAATAGGATGCCCCAAAAAGTGTATACAATAATCATGATCAACAAATAATACATCACTCAACTATGATCCATAAAAAAACACTATATATGCACACTATATATGAAAAAACACTAAAGTAATAGATTATTTAATATTTATTACTAAATTTTTGTCTCATCATTATACTATTATCTTCATAAATTCAACACTAAAAATATCCATCCAAACAAATTCTTTATAAAATATCCATCCAACGAAATTATTTATAAAATATCCATCCAAGGTCAAATTCTTTATAAAAATAAGATCATTGTCAGTGAACTGCAAAATTCAACAAAATTCAATAACATCATTGTCTTAATAAAGTGTTGTGACTCTCTATTGCATCTCATAATTTCTTTGTGTTTTCCTTTTCAGAATGGGACTATCTCCTCTCTTGTAGCCATCGTTGATGCTTGTCTAACTCCACATCAATGGACCTAACAACATCAACAACATTTTGCATTGTAGATGCAAAACACCTCAAATATGGTGGAATACATTCTTCATTCTGAATAGCGTTAACTTGATCCTAAATGGATCTAACATTCACATCAATTTGTTCTTGCAAACGAGCACCATCAGATGCAGGTGGTGGAGGTGGGGGGTTATGAGGTGGAGTGGGTGGAGGTGGAGGTGGAGGGCATGGAGATGGAGGGAATGGAGGTGGATTATGGATACGTCAATATTGAATTGATCCATGATTTAGATATAAGTGAACCTCCATTAAATTTGTAATTTCAAAATGTAAGATACGTGTTTTAAAATCCCCTTAAACCATTCAATATAAATGATTTAATTGAATACAAATGAAAAAATGTATAAAGCTCATTTATATCTAAGGCATGTAAATAAATTTTTTTTGTTAAAGTGATGTGAAATTTCATTAAAAAAATATATTAACTTTTTACCTCTCTGCAATGTGGAAGTGTTAAGCTCGAAATTGCCAATACTTAGTGAATCTAGATACATAATCAATAATGGTTAAACAAAACTTGTCCCATTAGCCATAGGGAAATGTGCAAAGCTAATGGGTAATAATTGATGGGCTATGCAGGATGCTATCATACAATATGATATAATATGATAGCCTTCTGCATAGCCCATCGATTATTATCCATTAACTTTGCCCATTTCCCTATTCCTGATAGGACAAGTTTTGTTTGGCCAGTAAGTTAACTATGGATCGATATTCACTAAGTATTTGCAATTTAGAGCACAATACTTCCAACAAGGGTCAATTCTATTTTGAGAGCTAAGGAGAGTCAAAAGAATTAAAAAATTAAAACACAAATTATTTAGCAAAGAAATACTAACTTAAGAATAAGCAAGAGAAGAATGAAATGAATAGAGATTTTTGATGATTAGAATGCAAAAAGGATTCAAACACATACCTAGATCACGTTGGAGCTCATCGCACACGATGGAGGTTATTGCAAAAAATGGGATCATCATGAAAATTAGGTAAGGTTCAAGTTTTAAAATCCTTAACAAAACATATATTCGTTTGTAACAAATATCTGTTTCTTTCTAGTATATTGATATGGTTTGAAGAAGCTTCAAATCTAATGCAGTTGGTAACGGATATCCATTTTCCATGTATTCTGAATATATAATAAATGTATTATATATAAATATACCATAATATATTTAATATATACTATGTATTATATAATACTTATTATATAATATATATTATATATTAAATATATACAATTTATATTCTATATATTGTATATATATTAAATATATTATATATTATATAATATGTTAAATATATTAAATATTATATAATATTTAATACATAGTCTCCCTTTGAAGTCTCCATCTTCCTCTTAGGTCTTTAATATGTATATTTAATCATTATATATTAAAGCGAGGGAGAGAGAGAAATACCTAATAGGGAGAGAGGGAGAGTGAGGAAGAGAGGGAGAGATGGAGAGAGAGAGAGAGAGAGAGAGAGAGAGAGACTTGAAAGGGAGAGAGGGAGAGAGAAAGACCTGATAGGGAGAGTAGGAGAGAGAGGGGGAGAGAGAGACCTGAAAGGAAGAGAGGGAGAGAGAAAGACCTGATAGGGAGAGTAGGAGAGAGAGAGGGGGAGAGAGATGGATGGAGAATGGGAGAGAGGGAGAGTGAGAGAGAGAGAGAGGGAGAGGGAGAGAGAGAAGATCCTAAGAGGGAGAGAGGGAAAGTAGGAGAGAGAGAGAGGGAGAGTGGGAGAGGGGGAGAGGGAGAGTGGGATAGAGAGAGAGAGACCTAAAAGGGAGAGAGGGAGAGAGAGAGGGAGACTAGGAGAGAGAGGGATAGTGAGAGATAGAGAGGGAGAGGGAGAGGGAGAGGGAGAGAGAGAGGGGGGGGAGATTGGAAGAGAGGGAGAGAGAGAGAGAGACAGAGACAGAGAGAGAGAGAGAGAGACAGAGAGAGAGACAGAGACCTAAGAGGGAGAGTGGGAGAGGGGGAGAAGAAGAGTGAGATAGAGGGAGAGAGACAGAGGTTGAGAGAGAAAGACCTAAAAGGGAGAGAGGGAGAGATAGAAAGACCTAAGAGGGAGAGTAGGAGAGAGGGAGAGAGAGAGAGAGAGAGGGGGGGTGTGGAGAGAGGGAGTGAGAGGAGAAGGAGGGAGAGAGGGAGAGGGAGAGAGAGAAAGACTTGAGAGGGAGAGTGAGGCAAAGAGGGAGAGAGAGAAAGACCTAAAAGGGAGAGAGGAAGAGAGAGAAAAACCTAATAGGGAGAGAGTGTGTGTGTGTGAGAGAGAGAGAGAGAGGGGGGGGGAGAGGAAGGGAGTGTGGGAGAAAGGGAGAGGGAGAGGAAGAGAGAAAGTGGGAGAGGAGAGAGAGGGAGAGTGAGAGAGGGAGGAGAGAGGGAGAGAGAGGGAGATGAGAGTTGGAGAGAGAGAGTGGGAGAGAGGAGAGAGGAGAGTGGGGAGAGGAGAGAGGGAGGAGAGAGGAGAGGAGAGGGGAGAGAGGAGAGGAGAGAGGGAGAGGGAGAGTGGGGAGAGAGAGAGGGAGGGAGAGGAGAGAGAGAGGGAGAGGGAGGAGAGAGGGAGAGGAGTGGAGAGAGAGGAGGAGAGAGAGGAGAGGGAGAGGGAGAGGGAGAGGGAGAGAGAGGGGGAGAGAGAGAGAGGGAGAGGGAGAGGGAGAGAGGGAGAGAGGAGAGAGGAGAGGAGAGGGAGAGGGAGAGGGAGAGGGAGAGGGAGGGAGAGAGAGAGTGGGATAATATATATTAATATATAATAAATATATATAATAACAAATAATAATTCTTAAAACTAAAGTTAATGGATATCCATTTTCTTTGTTATATGTTATAAATATGGACTTGCACAAGCAATAATATATATAAATATATGTAATATATAATATAATATTAATGTATATTATATATTAATATATATTATTCTACCAACATAAAAAATGTCTCTTCTACTTTTCCTTGCTTGTTTGGTCCCTCCTTGCAAACTGAGCTTAGTGGTGCCTTGATTTTGTATTGTAATGTGTTTGACACATTCACATTAAGTCTTGGGCCTTGTGAACTATTGAACATATATGGTACCTTGCTAAAGTGTTGTGAAGTGTTGTAACACACTTTCACACTTTCCTAAGGTTTTATTAATTAACTGAACCTAATAAGCCTATTTTTAATCAAAATAAACCTTAATCATTCCTTATTTGAAGGGTTGTAACACACTTTCAAAATTTTCTAGGGTTTTCATTAACAATTGGAATTCTTTGTGCTTTAATTGGCCCTATTTTGCATCCACAAGCCTCATTTAATACATATTTTTGAGGATAATCCTAACAAAAATCAACAACCAATCATAATTCAGGTGTTTCAGGTTGAATGGCCCCAAATTTAGTGATCTAGGACTCATTCGCCACCTTTGGGAGAATGAGTCCCACCTAGGTTTTTGGGTCCCAAACCTCATTTCACACGTTTCTAAGCATTTTTGAAAATAGTCCCATAAATTATGTCTGATGGGACTCATTTGCCACCTTGGGTGAATGGGTCCCGTTTGGCCCAAAATCAAAATTAATTCAAATTTTTGTTGGAATTTTATCCTCCTAGATTTGATGTCAGCATGTAGTATTGTAATTTTAGGAATTCTTGCATAATTAAGTATAAATATAAGGTTCTTTCACTCATTTTCATCCCAAGCATTCAAGTATTCATCCTTATAGAAAAGTTGAGTTCACAAGAGAATTCAAGCATTCACAAGAGAATTCAAGAGCATTCAAGGCTAGATTATCAAGAATTTTAGAGGATCATTCAAGCATCAAACATCATGTCAAATATTTCATGCATCATGTTTATTTTTGACCTAAAAATTGTGATGTAGGTTTTCATGATTCAAGCTAGCATTTTGTTGATGTGTTTTTTATGCACTTTTCAACACAGGCAGTGTGTAGGTGCACTACCTCTCTTGAAAGACAATCTTCCACAATCAGATTGCAGAACACTATCCCAAGGTCTCTAATGTCAGGTCTTGACAGTGCTTGGAATATCTCAGTTGTTTGATGTGATTTGCTAGAATCACAAGGCGGTCTTACAGATGAATTACAAAGTGGAGAAGATGGATCTTGAAACAGAGTTCTTAAGATGGGAGAGTTGTTATGCATTTGTTGTAGGTTCAAACAATAGTCTTGAACTCCATTTTGTCATTGGATTTAGCTTTAGAATGTGCAATGAACCTTAGCATAGGTCACTCATTAAATAAAATGAAAAAGGGTAGGGAAGAGAGGAGGTTCCTGGATCTGTAACTAATTATGAACAGTGGTGATGGGGTTTCTGCAATGGATAGCTTCTTGGAAACAATATTCCACTTAGCCAAAAATATCACAGTCTCATGGAATTTGTGCTATCTTCTAAGGTCTGCAAATGTTTCATCTGTCATTCACCATATGCATGCATGAACAAAGAAGAAAGTTTGGAGCAGCTTTGGATTTAAGTCTAGACTAACTTTACACAGCTATCTACCATCAGCAAACAACAAAAAGTATGGACTAAGAAGGCATCTACACTGCAGGGATTTCACAACCACAAAACAAAATTCCTAAAATCTACCAAAGCAAGAAAATAGTTAACTAGAACAACAATAAAACCTAAGTTAAACATCTAACAATGGAGATTGAATCAAGCAACATGTGAGAAACTCAGAAAATGCACCAAGTCAATATCTTTTCCTTATAAATTTCTGCAGCATGTCTTTACAACAACTCAAATCCCTTTGTAAATGAGAGGAGAGCTCTATTTATAGTGCCCAAAAGATCCAATGAATGGCCAAGATTGATTCCTATTGTGTGGCCAAGATTCATTACAAAATAGGGTTTCACCAACCCTCAATATTTTACAAATTTAAAATTACATTTTGTCTTTTCCCTACTTTGCCCTCTAGTGACGGCACTGTAGCAGTTTGTCCCTTTTCTAATTGTTGTTTTACTGTAGCTGCTCTTTAGGGAGCTCTTCATTATTGACAGGGCTATCCTCCTGCCCCTTAGAAGCTGTGTATTCCATGAACTTTAGGATGACCGCCTGGAGTTTGTCTACTTCAATGATCTCATACCGTAGCACTTGGTAGCTCCACTCCTTTGCATTATCTTCCAGCCTTTTCCAATCCTCATTGTATTTTATACCTTGATCTCTGAATAGATTTGATTGATCGAATGCACGGGCAACAAAACTCATAAATTCCATTGTTATTTCATTAGACATCCCGTCCTTCATTTTCTTCTAGAAGTAGGGCTTCACCTATTCTGGATCCATCTGTACTATGGGCATATCATATTCTATCATCATCTTGAGATAACAAGCACATTCTGCCATGATTTCCTTTATCCATTCTATATCCGGATCCACCTTGCTCATTATCTAATCCAACCTTTCTCTCCTGTTGCCAAAGTCTCATCGCCACACATCCAGTAACCAATGATCGTCCCTTTTAAACGCAAGCTCCTTTTCCCATGTGGCTTCTAGCAATTGAAGGATAGCTTCGATCTTTGAGAAGGTGGAGTCGTATGCTATGGGGAAGCCAGTGCATAGCTTCTTTGTGCCCTCCAAAGATTGTTGTAGGTCTAAGAACTTGTTGGCTATCCGAACAACCCGACTAATTCCCATGTTTCTGATGCACAAGACCTATCGGAACCAACTCTCTGTCATCTTCTCCAAGTTCTTTCTCCTTTCCATCTTATCAATCTGCTCTTTGGATAGTAGCTGGGGTATGGCTATGGATGTGGTAGGTAGGTCGTCCACTGAAGACCATTGTTGTATGTAATCCGTTAAGGCTGCCACCTGTGCCTTGAGCTCATCCTTCGAGACCTTATCCTGCTTTATCAAATGTACCACCATAGCCATTGATTCTTCAAGATGCCCGACTTTTTGTTCTCTGGTGGCGGTCCCCAAGTCGATGGTGGAGATGTTGTAACCCACCCCAGCCTGACCAATCACAGGCGTTGCTATTTGTGCTGCTCGAGACCTAGAAGCATCCATCGTTACCCTGGATTGGATTTTGGGCTTCTTCTTCTTCTTTGTTGTGATTTGATCTTGAGCTAAGATGGCCTCTAGCTTTTCCCTTGGGTCCTTTAGTACAGGGGTTTTCCTTTCAAGCTACTTCTCTAACCACTCAGGCACAACAGTCTTGCCCTTAGGCAACCCATGATCACCCTCGCCCCCCTCGATTAAGGCCCCTACTTCCTTATCTTATGGGGTTCTTCCTTCTTTCTTGGTCACATCTCCCTCTTCTTCGTCAGAGTCTTGGATGAACACGAGGTGTTTGATAGGAAGCCCGATAGACAGTTGCTGCATGGGAATTTCTTTCTCTGTTGTCTCTTCTTTTTTCTTTTCCTCAGCATGTTCAATCTCGTGCACATGTTCTTTGAGTTGCCCGACTTCGAGGCTCTTGACAGCTGGGGTGTCACTCCCAGGTATATCCTCTCATGACTGTTCTCCTTTGTGGGGTGACCTTTCTCGCTCTGTTTTAGTGTCCTTCAGCTGCTGGGCTAGTTCCTCCTCAAGATCATCGTTGAAGGTTTGCACGATGGCTCCGCCACCGTCGCCTACCTCGTCCCCACTCTCAGAAGAGCCTGTTCCCTCCTCCTCATAAGCCACCTTGTCAATTGTTTGGTGCTCGTATTCTGGGTGCTCATGGTATTCATCGGCCTCCTCCTCATAGGGACCTGAGGCTTCTCGCTCTCGTTCCTCCCACTCCTTAGAGATTAGCATGGTGGCTTCCATAGCCGATGGCCCTATCGACGGTTGTGAAGGTTGAGCAGTAGTGAGGACTTATGCAAGGGCTGCCTGAAGAGTGGGATCCATTAGGATCTGGGAGAGTTCAGGGGGAAGGTTCTGCACATGCCTCGAGAGAGCCTCAGGCATGGTGGAAATGGGTACAAGTGTCGTCACCATAGCTAGAGGGAGTGACGTGGTCGATGACATGGCAATGGAGGAAGGGGGATAGTTACGACAGAAGAAGAGTCGATAACTATTACTGCCTCCGTCGGAGGTGAAGGAGCGAGATGGACATAAATGTCCACTGCCGGCGAGGATGTGGAAATCATGGCTAGAGAGGTAGGTGGTGCAATAGTAGGGTAAGGGAGAGCCAAGAGGGGTTCCAATTGATTTGAACCCTTCGCTTTCTCCTCTTGGGTTGAGGGCTGCTCCACGGTGTCGTATGTTTGTTTGAGCCTTTTGGAGGGTGATCCCCCTATTTCTTTCCTTGTATAGACCGTTGGGTTGGGAGACTGCTCCGCTTCTGTCTCTTTCCTCTTCTTGGACCTGGTCACTAGAGGAGACTTGGATGTCCTGCTGGTTGAAGTGATAGCAACAACATCTTCTGTGGCACTGGGCTCACTTTTAAGCCCTTCATAAGTCAAAATTATCTCATGCTGTTTTAATTGGGCTACTTGCCCATCGACCCATTCTTTGGTGCGGGCCAAGATTGGCTTAGTTATAATGTCGAGGTCATCAACCTCCTGCTCATCCCAGTTAATTTTCGGTATTGGCAAATTGGCAACCGCAGGGTTCCTAGGGTGCATTATGGTGCTCTTGTCTTCCTCGACCTGGTCCAGTATGGGGAAAGGTTGCACCTTTCTTATGAAATACGTAGTCATGCGCATATAATGTCTTGCCCATACCTCCTTATCATCTTGGCAGTCTGCCCAGAAGTCCTCGATATGGTGAAGATGGGCATACCCTAATCCCAGCGCCTTCCTTACATGCCCATATGGGTCCATTCGTAGGCGGGCCATGTGCAGGTGAAAGTGATAGTCCTTTAGTTCTTTCTCAGAATTAGCAGCGGATTGGGAGGTTTGCAATCTATACATGCCCTAGCCAAGAGTCATGGGATAGGAGATCCCTGCTATGTGTTTGTTACTAAAGATTGCCTGTACGTGTTGGAGCTATTGGGAAAGCTCCAAAAGGATGATCCAGTCATTGGGGTATCGAGGCAACTTGTTTGGCCTCTCGATGAAGCCTTGGGCATGGATGTACGTGAACTTTGGGTATTGGATGAAGAGAAAGGAATACTACTTCAAGAGTGCCCTGGCATTGTGGGAGACCCTCCTTTCGAAGTCTCCGGTAATCATTCTGATAATATGGTTGATGAAGGCGTCGTTTACTCTGCAGTATTCCCTTTTGAAGTTTTGGTACTAGAGCTACAGGTACCTATCATAGGCCTTGAGTCTTCACCCCTGCTCCTGATCGGGTGCCACAAACAACCCGTTGTACTGTCTCCAATCTGCCAAGGAATAGACGAGATAGGAAGTCATATAAAATTTGGAGCTTTTCTTCACATTGATGAACTGCTCATGGAAGCAGTTGCTTATTATTCCTCCCCAGTAAAATGAATTTTTTGTGGTGACGTCCTCATTCCCACGAAGAATTTGCTCAATGAAGTACACCATCCATTCTTGGAAGAAGGCCGTCGTAGGAAAACCCATAACCCTGCTTAGCATTGTGACCAAGTCATGGTAATCTTCGTGGAAATCGCTGCGAAAGAGTTTGTGAGGAACCTTCGCAGTGCTGCCCCACTTTTCTTTGAGCCAATGCTGATTTATTAAACTTTTACATCTTGCCGGATTATCATCCCATGCTACCTGGCATTCTTCTATGGTGGATACTTCCATCTCTTTAAAAGTGGGGATATGGAAAGTCTTTGTGATTCCTTCAGGTGACATGTCGGTGAGAATGTTGCCCTCTCTGTCAATAATTGTCCTTGTGTCAAGTTGATACACCTCTCGGTAAGCCATGAGTAATTTGGGGGCCACGAGGGATGGAGGGAATCCTACAGCTTTTGTGATCCCACTTTGCCTTATCATTCTTGCATTCTTGGTCATTGGTTTGACCCTGACCCTTTATGTGAATTCATCAATATTGATGTGGCCGATGTTAGTATCGGTGATCTCCTTCCAATCCGTGGTAACCTTTGAGTGGAGAGGCTCACCCTGGAATTGGTATTTCATTTGGTCCTTGTCTTCTTTCCCTTGAGGAGTTTTTCCTAACTTCTTTCCTTTGTCCTTTTCGACGGCTGCCTCCGAACGTCCCGCACCTGATTCCATATATTCTACAAGCAAAAGCGTAGTGAGTGCAATTGATCATGAAAACATTCATGTTAGCCGAAATCCTAAAGATGAAATCAATTTGAATAATCTATCAAGCATAACATGATATTTTATCCCCCGATGTCATTGGTCTTTTGATTGAGGTCTTTTAGAGAATCTGGGCCTGGAGGGCCAGACTTCCCTAGCAGGAATGTCGTTTTGGAAAGGAAAATGGGGCGGAGGGCTCTAGGAGACTCTCTCTGATCAAGTTTTGATAATTAAAAGGGTTCACAATAAAGAGGACCAATATTAAGCATATGGGTCGAGATCAGATTTTGAATTGGGCTCATTTGGATCGGTTTAGGAGCACTCAGAGGTACAAGGTTAGAAAGTCGTCAGGAGATAGCTGTTTGGGACGGCAGATCGAAAACAAAATTCTAGAGACGGAACTCTGGGGTCCGGGGTCCAGCGGGCTGCAGGGCGGTCGGGAGATTCCAATTTTCTGCTTGAGTGCTCGGGTCTAAGGCACCAGGAAGCCGTTGATCCCTCACCATTCAGAACGGCCATTGCTGGGTGAAAGTCCAAAAAGGGCGGCCCGGTTGATCAGACTCGGTGTTATGGTAGGACAGAAGATTTTGATGCTCACCGGTAAGAGGTTTGCGTTTTTGTCAAGAGGTCTGGGCAACCTATGAATGTCTCACCGACTGCGAAGAGGTGCATTGGGCCCGGCGGTTTGCAAGGCGGCCGGTGCTTCACCATTTTTAAGTGACCAGGCTCAAAGGAATGGGATGGCGCGATGCTTTTGTCGTTTGGGACGGTAGGCATCAGACAGAAGTCTAGAGCTTTAGGTCCGGGAGGGGAAGAAGTCATCAGTTCATTTTTTAGTTTCAATCGGGTGGACGGGGCTCATTCTGCCAATAGCCAGTCGGTGAGACATTACTCATTGTCCCAGCGACTAGGGGTTTTCAGTTGGTGTGAAAGTCTCCCTCGGGGAAAGGTCTCGTTGAAAACCATGTGTCTCGCCAACTAAGCACATCGGCAGGAGTTTGTGCGGCAGGAAGATGTCCTGGTGAGATCCTGAAGTCTCGCCGATAGCCACAAACAAGACCAAACCTGGGACAAGCATCCGCCATTCGATTTCATTTTCAACCCCGTGGCGGTAGGGAGGGCGGAGCCTAGAGCTCGGAGGGGCGGGCAAGATTTTCCCTCGAAATGGAAAATCAAGGGAAGAACCCTAGCAGGGATGAGGTTTCATCATTCAAGTTGGATCCCAATGGAAAACGGGGGTTCAGAGCCCAGAGGTCAGAAGGACGTTGGGTATTCACCAAGAGGAAAGTGATGTCGCCGTGAGGTTTTAGCGAACATGGAGAGTTTTGCCGACGAAAGGAGTCCTTAGCGAAATTTTCTGAGTCGGAGAGAGGTCCTGGTGAACATTAGGAGTCTCGCCGAATAAAGAACGACTTCGGCAAGAGTAGGGAGCTCGCGGTAAGGTCCCAGCAAAAGGTGGATGTCTTGGCGAAACAAACGGACATCGGTAAAGCTATTGGATCCTACCATGACCTCTTGGTGACCAGGACCTGTCTCGTCGATGGAGAATGAGGGGCAGAATCCCGGATACCCAGGCCCGAGAGACCTAAAAGCTAATTTGGCATCTCTAGTTTACATTAAGTCTCCATCGACAACCGGAGAGTCTAGGCCCGAGGGGCACGAATGCCCCTGCGAAGAACGGTCGCGCGGAGATAAAGCTCTGAATCAGTCATGGGGGTGTTATGTTAATTTACTTGATTTTTGAGGACATGTGTTTTGTTCGTCATGCCATATCTTATCATTCAAATGTCATTTTAGTGGTTATTACTCATTTTAATTCCTAAAAATCATGAAAACAATGTTAAGGAGGGTGAACGAAGAACCTACCTTGAACACTCGATGCGGGGAGGTGTGGGATCTACCTACGATCGATGAGGCGATGATGAGGGCGATGAGTGTGAAGGTCTTGAAGACGGTGGGCTCCTCTAGCAAGTTCTCTGATCACTCTCTGCAACACTGACAAGTGAAAATGATAGGAATAAACCTTGTATTTATACCGAAACTTCCATTAATGGCCCTATTAAATGCATGTACGATGAGGAAGGAGGTTGGTGAATTTGAATTCACTGGACGACGGTGAGAGACCTAGGGTTCAGTGACTAGGAGGATACAGGACGGCGACCCTTTTGGAAAATCCAACTCAGCAGGGTCGACGACGGCGAAGAGGAAGTCGAGACCCGAGGTCTAGGAGGATGGGAACCATCCACCATCGAGGACGGCGGGCACGACAGGGAAACCTGAGGGGGCAGGCCCAGCCAGGTCCAGGGCCGCTGGCAGAGGTAAACTTCCAGAGAGACCCCGAGAGGCCTCAAAAATCTTGACAAAACTTTCCAAGGGAAAGCACGGTCAACCTATGATGAAACTTTGAAGGTACATTGACCATCAGGGGCACAAAAATGGGGCACACAAAATGAAGCGGCGACAAAAATGACTCGGCCAGGGAAAGAAAAGAGGGTCCCCGTTCGGAATGGGGCGTGTGTGCCGAGGGCACAACACATTTCATTCAAAATCCATCCTATTCAATCAAGATTCAAGATCTACATCTATTGGATCCATCTCATACATGTTTGTAGCACTTGATTGCTAGGGTTTGGTGAGTTGCAATATCATATCTTGTTCATTCATCATTCTTTATTCCTATTTCATTATATTTCAAGGTTTGATTACCAAAAAGGGGTTTAACCAAGGAAAACCCCTATCCACTAACAAAACAACATTTTTCCCTCTCTTTTGTGTGTGATTTGCAAGTTTAGATTGAAGAAACATTGAGGAGAAAGTTTGGAGAAAGTTATCAAAGTTCTTAAAAGTTGTCAAATTTATCATTGAGTATTAGAGAACATTAGAGAGCACCTACAAACTGATTTATAGAGATTTGGATTCAGAAACTTGAAGAAGCAGATTGAATAGACTGAAAGGAGTAGATTCAGATCTTGAAGTTTCAAAAAACCCTAACTGGACTGATTCACCACTTCTGGTGAATGAGTCCCAATTTTGGTCAAAGTTTAGATATTTGTAGATTCAAATACCCATTTGCTAGATTCCTATTCCCACACAAAAACCTAGATTTTGGACTGATTCACCCAACTTTTTGAATGAGTCCCAATCAACATTAAAGCCAAAATTTACAGCATTTCAGACCTCCTTCCAGTCATCTTCAAATTCCCAAGTGCACACATTTCATCTTATAGCTTGTTTTTTTATTTTCCATACATTTATAGGCCATTTAGTGAAAAATTGTATTGAATTAGGGTTTAGTGTTATGTATCTTACATTGCATTTGTCTTTCCAAGCCCTAGCTTGGTGGTGAACCCCTCATTAGTTTACATTCTTAACACTAAAGTAAATGGATCTTTGTTACAATAAATATCCATTTAGTAAGTTGTATAAAAAAAATAGAGACCATTTTGAGTATTTCAACTATCCCTACATTCTTTTTGTCATGACATTCTCGTGCTCTTTGTCTGTATTAGACAAAATTCTACTTTTGGAAGTTTCTCTTACACTTTATTTACAATTACAATTATTTGTGTGTTTTTTTGTTTGTGCAATGGGGAGCACCAGTCGCCGTAAGAGAAAAGGTAAAAGGAAACTAACAAAAAATCAAATTGAAGCCTATAGAGCAAAAGATAGAGAAAGTCATAGGAAAAGAAGACAAGGTATGAAAAATATTCAAATTGAAGCTTCTTCTGCACCGCTAAATCTTAATTCAAGTGAAGATGAAATAGAATTTGAAAAATCATAGTGAAATTGAAAATGTGGAAATTGAAATTGAAAATGTGAACAACATTGAAAATGAAAATGTTGTTGAAACTGTTATTGAAAATGAAATTGTTATTGAAAATGAAAATGTTGTTGAAAAGGAAATTGTTATTGAAAATGTTGAAAATATTGAAAATAGTGAGAATGAAAATGTTAATAGCAATGAGCTTGAAAATTAAAATGTTGATAACATTGAAAATGAACCTTATGTAACACCTAATTACACGAGAACCCTTAAATGGTTGCTTGAAATAGATGAGAAGATAATAGATAATCTTCAAGAAAAAATGCCACAATGAATGGTTTGTTTGTGGGCTACCAATATGTTCAATGAATACTTTCCTGATAAGACATTAACCAAACAATGTCAATTTTTTGTGCAATTACTTAATTGTTACAAAATGAGACAATTGTTAAAAAAATTGAAGATTCGTCTCACCAAAAAATAGAAAAAAATAGTATTATTGTGAAAAATATTTTTAATGCTCTAACCTCTATTGGAAAGACTAGTAAGGAAAAAGATAAAAGGGTTGCTTGTAGAGTGATCACAACCTCACTAGCAAGCCATCATTTGAGAAAGGTGCCTTTAATGAGACAAACTTGTATTGATTTAAATCTAAATCATAAAACATTGAATAGAGCACTCTTAAGAAGAGGAATACTCGATAGTCCTCTTCAAAATGATATGTGGGATTTTAGTGGGAGGCTTCCATGTGTTGATAAGAAGCTAACTGATAATGTAAATATGCAAATTGATTTTTTTTGGAATTCTCACTCTAGAGTATCATTGAATGTAAAGGATGTTTTAAAGTTACGAGTTGGTAATTAAGATCACATCTTGCATCCTAAACATTTATTGGAATGTAGCCAAACAATTTTGTACAATTTTTTTTTCAAGAACATCCAAATTTGCAAATCTCGCAAAGGGATTTTGAGTCTTGCAAGTCATTTTATTGTGTACCTATTAATTTTCATAATACATGTTGTAAATACCATGTTGATTTTTCAATGTATCGTGAATTATTATGCCATATTCGTTCTACTATGCATACTAAAAAAATGTTATAGGAGTGTCATGCAATGCAACTTCCCAATCAATCTAGGGACCTGTTAGATTCATTTTTATGCATTAGACATGATGGTTTCTTATTTTATAGAGATGATTGTTTAAATGAAACATGTTTGCAATGTGGTGGTTTATTGAAATTTGTAACATGCTTTCATGAGGGAAACGATCATGATTTTGGTAACAAAATTGTTGAGAAAAAAAGGTTTGAGAAAGTCAAATACACATTGAAGAGTGGAGGTGAGGGTTCTAGATGTGAGTTGGTTGCAAGAGAGGTAAGTATTGCTGATTTTATTTATGATTTTGAGAAGAAAAAAATTCTAGAAGTATGCAAGGCATAGCCATAGGTCGTAGTGGTTGGATCAACAATTTAGGATGTGTAAGGACTCTTTCCCAATTGGAATATTATATATGTAGTTGATTTTGTGTAAAATTGCACATTGTAACCACAAAATGAAGTACAATCACAATATTATAATTCTATTCAAATTGCATATAGAGAGGGGTGTACCACTTATTTGGAATTTTTTTGAAGCTTGACATGGAAAAGGAGAGCATGATGGCACATGTGCATGTGTGAAGAGATATTTTGTTAAGGAAAAAATGAAGGTCATAGGTGGTGCAACATTCAATAATGTACATTCTATTGTTGATTGGTGTACTTATGCTTTATCACGAGGAGGGACACTTGATTCACAAGTGTGTAGGTTCTTTTGGTTGGTTGAGGAGGGCATAGTGGGAGACAAATTGGAATGTAAAACAATTAGAGATTCTTCAAAGATGCATTCATTTCAAAGCTCAGATGCAGGTGCATGGACCATATGGACACGAGAGTTGGCTTGTTTTGTGAGAATTATATTAAGTGTGATTGGGATCAATGCGAGTCAAGTGAGTGGGTACATAGATGGATTCCATAGTACCTAACCCCTTTATTTGTAGCACAATCCTCTTTATAAGATGAAATGGAAAGTTCACTTGACTACGACCATCTTTCAAATCTTGTACAACCAAGACATGTCTATGCAATTGTAGCACCACAAGGGAATGAAGAGGGATCCAACTATTGGTTGGCATGATGTGTACAGAGAAAGAAAAATATAACACAATAGATAACATATAATGATGGGTTCATGTATCCTACAGGTTCAGTTGTTGTTTCTTGAACTTGGTTGCATTACCATTTCATCATCATTTAAGTTTTTTAAAATAATATATATTTTTTATTCTAAGCATCTTTTATAGTTTGCATTACTATTTCATCATCATTTAGGTTGTTTAGTATAATATATATTTGTTATTCTAAGTATATTTAGATGTTGATAAAAAACTTATGATCATACAAGTTCAGTTGTTGTTTCTGAAACTTGGTTGCGAACATATATAATTAGAAAGAATGACATACCTGCATTTGAAGACTATGGGAAAAAAAAACATTCTCATGTATTCGCACCTTGTTATAGAAACAAATGTTCAGTTATTGAGACATCATGCTAGACAAAAAACAAAGGAACTATGGACAATTAGTAGTGTTGATCATGAAGCATTACTTGAAACTTTGAAAGTAAGAGACGACCCTTCAAACACACTTGAGTAGCAGATCATTTGTTGTATGGTACATGTATGATATTGTTCAACACATTTTGACATTCTTTATCTGCTAAGGTTCATTATTTAGGTTGTTTAGAATAATATAGATTTTTTATTCTAAGCATCTTTTCTAGTTTGCATTACCATTTCGTCACCATTTAGGTTTTTTAGAATAATATGGATTTTTTAATCTAAGCATCTTTTCTATTGTGATCATATAGATTTTTCATTCAAAGTATATTGTGATGTTTGTGTCAAGATGGATCATGGAGCTACTACAACAATAACCAGCTCTGATCCTTTGGCAAAGGTATGCGCCAGATTAGAATAATATAGATTTGTTATTATAAGCATCTTTTTTGGTTTGCATTACCATTTCATCATCATTTAGGTTGTTTAGAATAATATAGATTTGTTAGTCTAAGCATATTTTCTATTGTGATCATATAGATTTTTTATTCAAAGTATATTGCGATGTTCGTGGCACAATTGATCATGGAGCTGCTGCAAAAATAGCCAACTCTAATCCTTTGGCAGAGGTATGCAACATATTATACTAATATAAATGTGTTATTCTAAGTATCTTTTCTAGTTTGCATTACCATTTCATCATCATTTAGGTTGTTTAGAATAATATATATTTTCTAGTCTAAGCATCTTTTCTATTATGATCATATAGATTTATCATTCAAATTATATAGCAATGTTCATCGCATGATGGATCATGGAGTTGCTGCAACAATAGCCAATTATGATCCTTTGGTAGAGGTATGCAATAATATAGATTTGTTATTCTAAGCATATTTTCTAGTTTGCATTACCATTTCATCATCATTTAGGTTGTTTAGAATAATATAGATTTGTTAGTCTAAGCATCTTTTCTATTGTGATCATATAGATTTGTCATTTGAAGTATATAGCGATGTTCATGGCATGATAGATCATGGAGCTACTGTAACAATAGCCAACTCTGATCCTTTGGCAGAGGTATGCGACAAATTAGTAAATTTGACATTATATTTTCTCTTTTATGGCCTATTATTGAATTTTTTTGTGATACTTGTATGTAGTTTAACTCCCACCTTGATGGTTTGTATAGGTGCTTGTCACTCCAAAATGTCAATGTGCTACTATTTTGGAAGAGTGTGTCGACCACAAAGGCAACGCGTGATCTATTTCCTTCCCCTACCCAGAAATGACTATGTATTAGGGTCATTTGTTGTATTCCTACGTGGAATTTTGTAAGTCCTATATTTGATAGCAATTCTTGAATGATAATATCATGCATATTATGTATAATTTACGTGTATTCAAGTGTATACTTTACAAATTATATGTATACTTTGTGACTTATGAGTATTCCAATGTATACTTTACGACCTACATGTTTTCATGCATATATTTTGTATTCATGTGTGTAGTTCATGAATTAAGTGTATTTGAGTAAATGATTCACTTATTCACTTACTCACAAGGAGTAGAATGAACCCTAAACCCCTTTGCACCTTTACACTGCATTCATTTGACCCTTTTTCCATCAACTAAAAACTTGACACCACAGGAAAATGCATTAGAGATATAAAAAATTGAGAGAGGTTATTGTAAGGGGCCCTACATGATCTCATATACTCAGACGGATTGTTTCTATATGACATGGTTTCTAAATAATAGCTTGTCAAAGATTGTGACCTTTTAGCACTTTGGACTCTTAAGGGAAATCATCGGTCTAATGTAGTTCGAAGTGATTCGGCGTGTTTGGGTGCAAAAGAGGACCATGCCTAGGGTAAATGTACCCATCTGAATGTGTTGGAATAGTTTGTTTGGTCGTACGATTCGCAAAATGAAAGTTGCACCACTTTGCAACTTTACACTACATGCATTTGACAAGTTTTTCCTCAACTAAAAACTCATTACCACATAAAATTCCTCTGAGATAGAAAAAATTGAGAGAGGTTATTGTAGAGGGTCCTAAAATGATATTGTAGCCTTATACATAGAGTCTATAAGAATCACGGTTTCTGAGTAATAGCTCATCAAAGATTGTTTCCTTTTAACACATTGGACTCTTAAGGAAAATCATCTGTCCGAGGTAGCTCGAAGTGATTCAGCGTGTTTGGGTGCTAAAGAGGACCATGCCTAGCGTAAAAATACCCATCTAGAAATGTTGGAATAGTTTGTTTGGTCGTACAAGTTGCAAAATGAAAGTTGCACCACTTTGCAACTTTACACTACTTGCACTTGACAATTTTTTTCTCAACTAAAAAATCATCACCACAAGAAAACACCTCCAAGATAGAAAAAATAGAGAAAGGTTATTGTAGAGGGTTCCAACACAATCCCGTAGCCTTAGAAAAAGAGTTTGTAAGCATCATGATTTCCAAGTAATAGCCCATCAAAGATTGCTACCTTTTAGCACTTTGAACTCTTAAGGGAAATCACCAATCCAATGTACCTTAGAGTGATTCGATGTGTTTGAGTGAAAAATAGGACAATTCCTAGCATAAATGTACCCATCTGGACATGTTGGAACAATCTGTTAAGTTGTATGAGTTACAAAATGAAAGTTGCACCACTTTGCAACTTTACACTGCTTGCATTTGACAACTTTTTCCTCAACTGAAAAAATTGTCACCACGGGAAAACACCTCTGAGATAAAGAAAAATGAGAAATTTTATTGTAGAGGGTCCTAACATGATCTCGTAACCTTAGATGGAGATTTTGTAAGCATCACAGTTTTTGAGTAATAGCCCATCAAAGATTGCTTCATTTTTGCACTTTGGAATCTTAAGGGATCGAGCCAGTTGAATCTAGCTCAAAGTGATTTAGCATGTTTGGGTGTGAAATAGGACTATTCCTAGCATGAATGTACCCATATAGATATGTTGGAATAGTTTGTTTGGTCATACAAGTTGCAAAACAAAAATTGCACCACTTTGCAACTTTACAATATTTGCATCTGACAACATTTTCCTCAACTGTAAACTCATCACCATGGCAAAAATCCTCTAAGATAGAAAAAATAAAGAGAGGTTATTGTAGAGGGTCCCAACACAATCTGGTAGCCTCGAAAGGAGAGTCTACAAGCATCATAGTTTCTGAGTAATAGCCTGTCAAATATTGTTGCCTTTTTGCACTTTGGAATCTTAAGGGATCGAGTTGGTTGAATGTATCTTTGAGTGATTCAGTGTGTTTTGGTGCAAAAGAGGACAATTACTAGTGTAAAACTACCCATGTGGACGTGTTGGAACAATTTGGTTGGTCCTACAAGTTGCAAAATGAAAGTTGCACCACTTTGCAACTTTACACTGTTTGCATCTGACAACTTTTTCCTCAACTAAAAAGTGGTCACCATAGAAAAATGCTTCCAAGAAAGAAAAAACCAAGAGGGGTTATTGTAGAGGGTCCCAACATGATCCCGTAGCCTCAGACAGATTTTTTAAGTGTCACAGTCTCTGAGTAATAGCCTGTTAAAGATTGACGCCTTTTTGCACTTTGGACTCTTAAGCGATATCGCCGGTCCAATGTAGGTCTAACTATTTCAGCATGTTTAGGTTTGAAACAAGACCATGCCTAGCCTAAATGTACCCATCCACACACATTGGAACTATTTTTAGAGAAAACTAAACTCATTTTCATTGACGATAAAATTTTCTTCTTATCTTTTCATTCCTTTTGTAAGTGGTTAATTTTAGTCTTCAATTGTTTTGCTTTAATTTCAATGCTTAGGAAAACAAAATGCATTTATTTGATAGAGTTTTCAACACTAAGGACAACAAATTTAATGTTCAAATCCACCTTAACTGTCATCTCTCACTTTCTTTTCCTACACAAATTCTTACCAAATACAAAACCTCAATTATGTTAGGTTGAATGGCATATATGACAACAATTGCAATATAGCAAGTTTGGTGTGGGTCAAGGTTGATTGAAATATATGATAATATCATATCAGTGTTATTTCTTTTGTGTGAAGTGTGCATTATGACTAGTGTGCATCAAGCCCATATGGTATTCCTAGTTTGCTTATTGATGCATTATGGTTAGCAACATTCATTGTTGTGCATTACAATACTACAAATTACATGTGGAAGGTCAAATAACATGCATGTCATGAATTTGTATTTGGTTTGTTTAATGGTTGTATCACAGTCATTTGGTTTGTTTAATGGTTGCATCATGGTTGAGTGATGTCTTAATTGTTGATCATGATTTCACATGAACAATCTAATGAACATGTATCTTATTCAGTTCTAAGGAATTTGTTTGAAGGTTGCATCAAACCCTTATGGTTGAAAGATAGTGATTCTTATTCAAGATGATATTATACCTTTTTATATGTTATTAAGCTTTAATGAACATTGAGTGACATTGATTTTTATCAAGATGATTATATTACTTTTGAATGAGCATTGTAATGATATATATTTCATTAAGTTGTATCCATTTGTTTGAATTTTTTAATCAATCAAAAGAGTCAATGCCATAAGACTGTCATAAGCTGCTCTTGTCATCTTTTTTTCCTTTTCTATGAGCACAATTATTTGAGGCATATTTTCAAACAGTTCTTCTCAACAAATATTATACAGTGCTTCTCATACCATTTTTCCTTAATTTTAAATGCTTTTGAAATAAAAATCAGATGCCCACTCCATTACAGGAGTTCAAAAAAGAAAATTATGTCAAATGTAAATGAATTGAATAGAGCTTGAAATCATGTGTATTCTCAAATTGAGTGTTTGATAAAAATAATTTGGTAGACATGTGTGAAAAATGTGGTACACTACAAAAGACAGTGAATTGTTTGAAAAAACTCCTCAAAGAAATGTGGTCTCATGGAATGTAATGTATGTGAACCTTAATGTGAATGAACTCTAACATAGATGGAATACCAATTGTAATTCGTAAGTTCTATCAAAATGCAATTTTGTTAATCTATAACATGTTATCGATCATAACTTTAAACCATTCTAAGATAATTATACATTCCATTTTGAAGATTCAAAGTAGAAAGACGTGCACACAAGGAACAAATTAGAGTGAATATCAATTCTTATACATCAAAATGTAGAATAATTGTGTTTTTTCATATACAAATTTGGCATATATGCCATCTCAAGATCTATCAAACCCTAAGTACATACCAATCTATATCAAATCATAATCCTGTGTTGGACCATCAAAATCAAGCCTCCTTGAAGAACTTAGTGGCTATGAAGCTTCCTGCAGAATAACAATTCAAACCACAAATTAGATTAATTATGTGAATGGTTGACAAGATAGACTAGTAATTATAAAATTATATACTATTATTTATAAATTATGAATTTAACATCAAAATCACTATACGTGTACTATATTTTATCAATAATGAAATTCTTGTTTACCTCAAATCTTGCTCTCTTTTCTGCAAGACGGTTTGCATATGATTGTCCCTTAGGATGATCACGAGTCCTCGTATAAAGAAATGGTATCACACTCGTTACAGTGCTGAGTCAGACAAAGGACTATAGTAGGTAAAATAAAAATGATACAAATTAACATATAATTGTTGACAAATAATCATATTTACTAAACATATAAAATAAAATAAACACATACCTGTTGTGATGCTACAACACTATATGGGCTTATAGTGGATGATGTTAGAAACCAAGATCTGAAATGCAAACTAGAAAATCCTTCCACAGAAGATAAAATCAGAAAAGCAAGAGCTTTGCAAAAGATGTGCAAATAATATTATTCAGAAAAAAATTCATAATTACATGAGATGATTTGCTTTATAAAAGAAAATATGCATAACCCTAATCTTATCTTGAGAAACAAGATAGCTCAACAAGATAAAGATGACAATAATTAACCTAGGAATTAATTACACTAATAGATGAAGCAACTAAGATGGTTTCCTATATAAAAAACGACAAGAATGTAACACAATTTGAATGCACATGCACATATAATCATGATGTCAAGAATAATATATATATATACCTGTTGTGCAGCTCCATCCAATGGGTCAGGCCCAGTCAACATGGTTGTAAAAGAACCAAGTTGCTCCATAAAAAAGACAAGATTACATTAGACTATAAATCTAGGTAGTACATGTATTTAAACATAATATATTTCAAAAATTAACATCTAAATAACAATTTAAATAATATCGTATACTGATTCTTTGGGGAAAATGAAATGGGTGATTGTGTAGCCTCCTACACTTGGGAAATCTACTTCTTTGTCAACAACTATTAAAGATTCAAGCACATAAGCATATATTAGTACAAATATCTCTTATAAAATATGAAATAATTTAGATAAAACACAATATGAAATTACTTTAAGTTGTTCCAATGCTCCCACATCGTCCTTGGTAGCCGATGTCTCTCCTACAAATGGTCCACTTTGTGCTCTATCAACTCCTATATCTGACATATCTTGAACTTCATAGTCAGATGTGGCTATGGGAGCCTTAGTGGACCATTGAAGAGGACCCAAACATAAATTGTTGCACATCATGCAATAACGGGGTACACAAATATGTGTTGAAGAGGATGGTGTACTAGTTAGAGTTGATGCAACAGGTGCACCACCATTATGTTGGGATGTATCAGGTGCATCACAATCATGATGGGATGTGTATACACCTAAAAATGGTTTGGATATTCTAATTAATTAAATATGATTTATTTGATTAATTACCTTAATTTCCTCTACTATTAAATAAATAAAAATATTTATTTATAGCTCATTCTCCTATTCTTCAATTTTAATTAAATATACAACTTCAGTAGTTTGTGTTATTTAATTATCACATCATTCAATCTTAAATAATTAAACAAGGTTAAATACTTTGTTGTTTAATTATCATATCCCTTCTATATTTATTTAATAAAAAAATTCTATAGTTTGCTTTATTAAATTATTTATTCTCTTTTGCTAATTTGAATAAATCAAAATATTCAAATAAAGGCATAAAGGAAAATTTCCTCTATTCACTCACCTACCAAATTAGACATTAAATATCCAATTTAATTCAACTGGCATTCACAGGAAAGATTTGGAGACAAATTGGAATCAATCTCTCAATTTCCTTCCTCTGATTCTTCCTATCATTTGGCTTGATGTTTTCATGGGGAGAAACCTTTCCCTTCATTAGTTCAAGCTTCTTCATCTCTCACCATTCAATTCTTCAGATTGAATCCAGGCCTTTGTTGTGCTGCTCCTTCACAAAATTGCTGCCATGAATCTATATATGCAACCTTCTAAAATAGGAAATGGATCCCATCTTTGTGTAAACTTACTCTGTAGGAAAAGAAATCAAGCAATCAAGCATTTTAGCAATAACAAATCATTTAGCAATAGCAATCATAGCATCAGTAGAATCATAATCATAGCTACATCATAGTTTTATTGTAGCTTCCTTCATCATAGTTTCATGTCAATTTAAATTATAGTAGCTTCCTTATATCATCTAGCAATCATCATATAGGATTACATCATTGCATTTAGGAGCATCTCATTCTCTAGATTGGCATTTTAATAGTCAAAATGCTTACCAAATCTAAGAGCCTTGTGACTTGATAAATCTTTAGAGATAGGGAACAATATGACGCTTTTAGTAGATTCTTGCTTTAAACTAGTTTAATTATTGAATCTTTGATATAATGTCTCATTAAGAAGTGTTATTTTACTCATTACTTATTCCACACTTACATTTTGGCACCCACCGTGGGGCACTACCCCATATTTTAACAAATTTTCTGAAAAGTGTTCGTACAGGATACAAGCGTGTTTTCTTTTAGCATGACCGAGGGATTCTACAACACTTCCACCAAAAAATTTAGCACTTTTGACTATTTCAACACTTCCTATGGAAACAATAGCATTTTTGCACTCTATTTTAGTGCTTCCACGAAAAATATTTTAGGACAGTTGACTGTTCTAGGTTCAATACTATTTTAGCACTTCCACCAAAAGTTTTAGTGCTTATGCCAAATTATGCAGTGCTTCCAAATTTTGCAACGCTTCTGATGATTTAAATAGCGCTTTTGGCCTCTGTTATAGCACTTCTATAAATTTCTATCTGGATCTGACGCAACCACGACATAAATTTATTTTGAAGCATTTGAACTAAAAAGAACCAATCATAGGGTAGTCATTTGGTTTAAAACATATCAATCCTAGGGTAGTCATCATTAATTTTCTATTTGGTTAAAATTAACATCATGTATTTTGTGAAGCAATATCTTCACATAGAATAGCAAATTGTTATTTGGGATTTAAAAATTGAACATTTGATTACTGTGCTTGTGTGGTGATAGGCCTATGCTGTCCCCTTGATTGGGCGATCAAAATACCAGACTCATCCTTTAATTTTATGTAATTTACACTTTATTAAATCATATAGAAGGCCTATCGTAGTGGTTAAAAGTACTCACCCTATAGGAACAACCTAAGTGGGAACAACCAAAGCCAGGTTTTCCAACCCACTATAAAATAAAAGTGAATCTGGGGAAACCCACATTTTCTAGAAGTGTGCAAGATAACCATCCCCAAAGTATTTGTTCTAAATATTGGGAGGTCTCCTAAGGGAGTTTATCATTTTCCACTCCGAACGAAAACCCTATCTATGAACCATAGTGTAGAATCTAGCTGAGTCAGTAACCAGAAATTGTAATACTCACAGTGCAAGGCAATGGAAGAATCTAACCCCAAGACACTCACCATATAATTTCCAAGGACCGTTTGCTCAAGGGAAAAATAAATCTAACTTTGAGTACGCACCTAGAAAAGAAAAAAATACGGGTGCCCTCTAGGGGGTGACACGTCCATGTGAGTCGATGCAATTTTAAGATGTGGGCTATTGAGTATAATGATGACCTTTTTGACCTTAAGAGTGAGTCTGTCTGAAGTGTATTTTTGTTAAAAAAAACACCAGTGGAAATCAATAAGGACCATAGGTGGTTCTTGAACATACACTTATTGTTTAGATTCTAGGTCTTAAAAAAAACTGTTCTACAATTGCTTGTGTTTTCAAATCATTAATCCAGATAAAGATCATAACAAAAAACACAAAAATTTAGACAAAATAAAACTAAATAATTTATGATTAGGGATTGGAAATCTACAACGTTTGTTAAGAAATCCCTCACAACAAGAGTCAAGAAACCAAAGAAGCAATTTACCTACAAAAACCTTTTAAAAAGAAGACGCTTCTTGTATAAAAGTAGACAAATTTTGTTGGAACATAGAACTTTTATCCATAGGTATCATGACTTTGCTAGGGGATATACTGAGGATTTTTCCTTAGAGCCTTTATATTCACAAGCTTACTTTCAATGAAGAGCTCTTTCACAAAAACATAATCATAGTTGACCCCTTTGTTAGTATTTCATCCCACAACCAACAATACAATATTCCAACATGCCAAATCAATTCTTACAATAGAGTAAAAGCTAGGAAAAATTAGGCTTGTCATCCAAAATCAGGGAGCTACCAACAAAAATATCCTGTCAAAATTCAAAATCCATAAAATTACACCAAAAAAATAAAAAATCAATCTCTTCTCGGAGAAGAAAATTAGACAACACTATGGAATCCTGAAATAGTCCTGATACAGTCTGTTTTAGTGCTTCAGCGCTGTCTTTTAGCACATCAATAGTTGAAATAGCGCATATGTAGTCTGTTTTAACACTTTTGACAAATATTCTAGCACTTTTGTCACTAGTAACCAAAATTTGTCAGTACCAAAAAACACCAGTCTTATAGTGCTTACACAATCTGTTCTAGCACTTCTGCGCTGTCTTTTAGCACATCCACAATTAAATTAGCACTCTTACAGTCTATTTTAGCACTTCTGACAAATTTTGTAGCGTGTCTATCAACTGTAACAAAAGCATTCCAATGTCAAAAAAAATTACCAGTATTTTAGTGCATCCACAATTAAAATAGTGCTACTGCAATATGTTTTAGCGCTTCTGACAAATTTTGTAGCATGTATGTCAACTATAACAAAAGCATTCCCACTGTTAGAAAAATTTACCAATCTTTTAGCACATCTACAATCTATTGTAGCGCTTCTACTCTATTTGACAATACTTTTACTGCACTTCTGAAAAATTTTGTAGCGTGTTTGTCAACTATAACAAAAGCATTCCCACTGTTAGAAAATTTTTCCAATCTTTTAGCGCATCTACAGTTTTTTGTAGTGCTTCTACTCTATTTGACAATGCTTTTACCATACCTTTTAGCACTTCTAAACTCTATTTTAGTGCTTATGGCCTCTGTATTAAACCTAAAATAAATAGGTTTTTATAAGTCAACATTCTTTTCAACTTAAACTCAGATCTTGTAAACTACAAAGTGTCCAATTATCAAAACAAAAATATTGATTATCGAGTTCAATTTCCTCATCAAGATTTTGACATCCTACCATCACGAAATGAAACACAATAAACAAATTTTTAACTTGGTCTCATCAATAGAATATATCATTCTATTTGACTTTGTTAAAATCCAATTGACACTAATTCAAACACAGAAGATCAAAGTTTAGTGAAAACAACAAATACTTGTATGTTAATCTTGACAAGGTTACAAAGACAAAAACTTAGAGAGAAGGAAATTGAAACACCAAACATCATGGCTAAAGAAAACCCCATTTACAGATTTCAACAACATGATACCAATGAAATAACTCAAGAGGACTTACAAACCGCCCAGCAAGATCCAAATTTTCCTAAATTCATGGAAAAAGTCTTGGAACAAGACATGGAAAAATAATTCTTAATGTTAGCAGAATTAGGTGTGAAGCTTCTTAAAGAGTTTGACATTAATTGATTGAAGGAAACACCTAGAACAAATGAAACTGAACCACACAAGACACAAGACACAGACCAAATGGTTTCTCTAACATATCAAATACAAACTTTACAACAACAAATCCAAGATATACAAAAGGGAACCACAAAGAGGTATTCATTACATGACATTTGTCCTTATCCCTTTCATCCAAGTGTAGACATGATACCCATTCCTAGACATTATGAATTTCCCAAGTATGACAAGTATAATGGAAAAAAAGATCCATTTGACCATGTAAGGGAATTTAGAACAATGATTTTAGAGTTTACATAGAAGAATACTTACCTAATGAGGTTATTTCCTAGGAGTTTAGGAGCTCACTGTATGGAATGGTTCTCCAAATTACAACCAGGGATTTGATCCTTTGAAGAACTAGTCATCAAATTTATCACACAATTCTCCTTCAACATTCAACATGAAACAAAAGAAGGGTGAGACATTCCTATTATTCCTACAACATTGGCGAAAGTTGTTCGCTAGATATCCTTGATCTATACTTGAAGAGGAAAAGATTGAATTATTTATCAACAACTTAAATGATGGCATGAGTTATAGAATGGAACTGCAATGTCCCCTGACATTTGTAAAGGTGATTGAGAATAGGCTTAAAATTGAAGAAGCCTTAGTCAAAAGAGGAGTAATTAAACATTACAATGATACATCAAACAACACAAATTCCTCAAATCACTATGGAAACAATGATGCTACAACTGACATGCAAAATACAAAACCAATATTCAATTTGATGGCAACAACTGTGAAAACAAATCAAAATGAAAACCAAAACAACAATCAAGGTACCACTCAAAACAATAACCCAAACAATGGAGAATCTCGACCACCATCATATCAAAGACAATCTAATCGATAAAGATTTACACCATTAGGAAAAACTTTAGAATCAGTAATGAGAGGGCTTATTTCAAATAGACATATTACTCTACCAAAAGCAAGAAATTGGGAGCCGAAAGTGAAACCATCTTGGTGGAACGATGCTGACTATTGCAACTTTCATAAAAATAAAGGACATAAAACAAATGACTGTATGCAATTAAAACACTTGATACAAGACTTGATTGAAGCAAAGAAGGTGTTTGTCAAAGGACATCAAATAAACAATGACCATAGTGGATTTATAAATCCTTTACCCAACTATGAAAAAGGAGAATCTTCTTCAAACAGTAAAGGAAAAAGTGTAAACTATATCTATGACACCACCATTCTTTGCATTTATGAGGTTGAGAAAAATAATGTCATTGATAATCAAACAAATAACATAAGCATCAATGACATTGAATCCTTGAACATGATACCAAACATAAACACATCTAACAACCAAATAAATGTCATAAAAATTAGGGAAACACAAGACAATCAACCAATTAATGTAACGACAAGGGGGTAGTCCAAAGTGATAATAAAAGGAGTTTCATCTAAAAACACTACTCCCCCTTCAAATCAATATAGAATTGTGCATTAACTACAAAAGATACCCGCACAAATATCCATATTGGAACTTCTTAAAATATCACCATAACATAAGGAGGTTCTGGAATAGGCTCTAGTGGCCACTATGGTACCCAATAATTTGAATGTATGTCAATTTCAAGCTATGGTGGGACACCTGACCACACCTCATTGTTTGTCATTCTCCGAACAAGATGATGTGTCACTAAATCACCCACACAATGTGGCCTTGCATATAGAGGTTCTAATCCATAAACACCATTTCAAGCATGTCTTAATAGATGGCAGAGATAGATTAAATATTTGTACTTTAAAAATAATTCATGCACTAGGCTATTTAGACAATTCCATTGATGTTAGAAGAAAGATAGCAATAAAAATATATGATGAAGAGGAAAGGTCTTCCAAGGGGTTGATTGTACTACCAATTCAAGTGGGACCGATTGTCAAAAATATTGTTTTCCAAGTGTTAGACAAGGATCTAATATATAACATACTCTTGGGATGTCCATGGATCCATGAAGTACAAGTAGTACCTTCGACATATCATCAATGTTTGAAATTTCCTTTCAATGGACTAGAGGTCACAATTTCAGCTGACAACAATAATCCCCAGATTTGTAACATGCTTAAGGAAAATCAAGACACTTTGGTACCCCAAAATAGAGAAGCTAGCACATCTACTTCATCCAATGGTGAAAAAAAACTCATTTTTATATCCAAATGGGTTGAGAAGAAGGACCAGGTAAAGGAGACAGCTATTGTTGACTCAAATTTATCAAATAATGAAGGTCCTCTAAATACTCTATCACAACAATTTATATACAAGATCCAGTTAAAGGACAAATGCTTGGGAGAATATTCCCTTGAGCAATCTTTGTGTCTTTGACAATTGTTGCCATCTCCAAAATCATATGGACAACCCACAACAAACACACAATGATCATCACAACGTGTCACGATTCTAGATGAAAGGTTTCTAAAGAAGGTACCCTAGAAGATGAATCAAAAGACAAAGCCATTCTCAATTGGATATACAAAGGTGAAGAAGCCTCAACATCAACAAATATCAACATAAGGACAGATCAGTATGGAAAAGGAAAGGCTATCTTAGAAAAAATGGGCTATGGAGGGCAAGGACCAATTGGAAAGAGAAAAGATGGTATTATAGAGCATATTCAACCTCTAACACTTCAGCCTAAAGACAAAACATGATTAAGCTATACATGGGAATCAAAAGAAGAAGTAACTTAGAAAGTTGTAGAAAGGATTCTACAAATGAAGGATGGGTCTAAAAAAAATTCCAACGAGTATGAATGGGATCATTTATCTGCAACATCATACACTAATAAAAAATTTGATGTCATTAAATCATATACGCCAACATGAGAGGAGGGAGAAAGTTCAGGAACTACAACACTTGTATTGGGATCACCAAATATCGATGACTAAAGCGAGGATGAACAAACATCGAGTGAGATAGACAACTTAGAGGAGGGTAATATCATAGACCTTGAACTTCCCACTAACAACTTTGACCACATGGCTATTAGAATAGTTACAACTGTTGACCTTACTCAACTTGATGACTTATCACCCTTGATACATCCTGAACTAATTGACTTGGAAGCAACCGAACCTATTAATATACAAGTCTTTTCAAATGATGAGGCCATCGTAAATTTTCTTTGTAGTGACGAACCTGATACAAGTTCTACCCATAACACTCATAATGACACTTCAAATCAAGAGGGTGCCAAATCTTCCAGTTGCAAAAATGACAACAGGAAAAAAGGCTCTAATGGTGAAAACCTTTTTGAGGCAACATTAGATCTTGTAAAAGAAAAAATAAAGAACATATCTAACAGTGAAAACCTTTTTGAGGCACTAAAATATGGGATATTTGAAACCCTTCCAGAGCATTACCATGACAGATCATCAGTACTAGTGGAGCCTATGAAGTCCATAAATCTTGGAACAACAAAAAAGACAAAGATTCTACATCTAGCAGCATCTATGACAGACCGGGAGAACCCTAAATTCACCTAATTCTTTGAAGAGTGACATATAAATTTTGCTTGTAATCAAACCAGTAAAGAAAAAATTGAGAAAAATGCATCCCCACATCACCCTGATGGTAAAAGTTGAGCTGAAGAAGTTGTTCGATGTAGGATTTATTAGGTCTATTGATTATGCAGAGTGGATTTCAAATATTGTGCATGTATCTAAACTGGATAATAGCATCAAAATATGCACAGATTTTAGAGATCTAAATAAGGTGTGCCCAAAGGATGATTTTCCTTTACCAAGTATTGACATCATTGTCGATTTAACAGTGGGACATGCCATGTTGTCATTAATGGATGGCTTCTCAAGGTACAACCAAATCAAGATAGCACCTGAAGATCAAGAAAAGACATCATTCACTTGTCCTTGGGGTACATTCTATTGGAATGTCATGCCATTTGGGTTGAAAAATGAAGGTGCAACATATCAACAGGTGATGAGCACTATTTTCCATGACATGATGCATACTTTTATGGAAGATTATGTGGATGACATATTAGAAAAATCATACACCAGAGAAGGAAATCTAGAGATCCTCGGCAAAATATTTACTATACTAGAGAAGTTCAATATTAGATTGAACCCTAAGAAATGTATGTTTGGGGTAACATTAGCAAAGCTCCTTGGATACATAGTGTCAAAAAAAGGTATTGAAGTAGATCTGGCTAAGGTCAAAGCAATAATGGAGATGTCGCCACCTAAAAATATCAGTCAATTATGGTCTCTACAAGGAAGGCTACAATCCATCAGGAGATTTATCTCCCAATTGGCAGACAAAAGCTATCCATTCAATCATCTACTTCATAAGAATGTCTCATTCAAGTGGGATCATGGCTGCAATTTTTTTTTTAACTAGATAAAGTAATATTTGATGTCACCTCCCATACTCATGCCACCTACAGTAGAGAGACCATTGTTACTATATATCGCAACAACTGACATTTCTTTAGGAGCTTTATTAGCACAAGAAGATTATGAGGGAAAGGAACATACTATTTACTATATCAACAAGACTCTTAATGGTTATGAAATAAATTACACATTCATAGAGAAAGCTTGTTTGGCAATGGTATTTGCAACCCAACAATTGTGATACTACATGTTGACTCATACAATCAGACTCATAGCAAAAATAGACCCATTAAAATATCTACTCAACAAAGCTACTCTAATAGGGAGACTAACAAAATGGGTCATGATATTAAGTGATTTTGACATCCAATATGTAGACAAGAGAGCCATCAAAGGACAAGTGATAACTGATCAATTAGCTAAAGCTCCGTTATAGGATAATCATCCAATGAACATTGAATTTCTGGATGCAGACATTCTGAATATTACCACACAATAATGGAGACTTTATTTTGATGGATCATACACACAAAGCGGGTCTGGTGTGGGAATTCTATTTGTTACACCTCAAGGACACACCATCCCAAGGTCCTATAGACTAATTTTTCCATGTACCAATAATGTAGCCAAGTATGAAGCATTGATTATCAACATCAAAGTGGCAATTGAATGGAAAATAACAAAAATACAAGTGTATGGGGACTCAAAACTTGTCATGTATCAGGTAAATGATGAGTATTAGACAAAGGATGAAAAGCTCATGCCATATAAGAAAATGATAGATGATCTCAAAAATTATTTCATGGATATCAAGTTCAAATAGATTCCAAGGGCAGAGAACAAAGCTGCGGATGCTATGACGACAATTTATTCTCTCTTACAATTACTAGAAAAGCAAGGTCATTATGAGTTTATGGTAGAACAAGTATCTAACCCTGCCTACATCAATCCTAAATCACAAACCATATGCCAAATAATAGATGTTCAAACCTCACTATATGGAGAGATCTATACTTACCTCAAGGATGATATCCTTCCTCCTAATCTTTCTTGAAACCAAAAGTATAACTTCATCCACCAATCTGCTTGACATACATTGATAGCCAACATACTATACCGTCAAGGTCTAGATGGTACTCTTCTTCAGTTTCTAAAACACAATGAATCTGAAATACCCTTACGTGAGGTTCATGAAGTTATTTGTGGAACTCATTCAAGTGGACCAACCCTAGCAAAGAAACTCCTTCGTTTGGGGTATTACTAGCCGAACATGGAAAAGGAGTCTTATCAATTTGTTAAGAAATGTCAAAATTTTTAGATCCATGGTAATCTAATCCATGCGCTAGCACAAGAATTGCACCCATTCACATCAACATGGCCCTTTTGTCAGTGGGTACTAGACCTAGTAGGAAAGATAAATTCATCTTCATCCAATGGACACAAATTCATAATCATAGCAACATAATACTTTACAAAATGGATAGAAGTGGTTCCCTTAACAACAATCACTGGAAAGAAAATTTCTTCGTTCATCCTAAATTACATAATCTGTCAATATGGTATACCTCAGTCCATTGTTACAGACAATGGAAGACCATTTAAGAACTAGTACATCCAGGAATTGTGTGAAAAATTTCATATCCAACATCGTTTCTCAACACCGTATTATCCTCAGGGAAATGACCAAGCAAAGGCCTCAAACAAGATAATTTTAAAGTTCTAAAGAAAATGGTTAACGATGTTGGACGTGATTGGCATGTTCAACTAAATCCTACATTGTGAGCCTACAAAAATAGCATCAGAACACCCACAAGAGCTACACCATATGCTTTGGTATATGGATCAAAAGCTAGAATACCCATTGAGGTTGAGATTCCATCACTCCAAGTCTCATTGAAAGGTATCATTCCAGATGAAGATTATAGGGTTTCTAGACTGCAAGAACTAGAATTGTTGGATGAACATCATCAATAAGCTATCAATCATTTGAAAGCATACCAACAGAGAATATCCAAGAGCTACAATCATAGGGTAAAACCTAGAGTCTTTCAGGTTGGTGACTTGGTCCTAAAGGAAAACCCTAGAAATCAACAGGACATAGAAAAGAAAGGGAAGTTTGAACCTAATTGGTTAGGTCCCTTTGTCATCATATCAGTTTATGGATCTGGATCATATCAATTGTTTACACCTAAAGGGGATATGTTCAATGAGCCTATCAACAATATTCATCTTAGAAAGTTCTACACCTATGTCACCTAGTGCACGGATTAGAATCTGGAAATCATTACCTGGATGAAAACCTAGTAAAAAAGCATCTTGGTAACAGAAAAATAAAAATAAAAAATAAAAATCAGAAAACAAAAAATACAAAAAAATCAAGAAGACTAAAAAAGTGCAATAAAAACATGTAGTGAAAACCTAAAAACAGGTGTTATTTGTGATCTGAACTAGCTTTCTCATCTATTGGACGCATGTCATGGTCATTGATTTCACCATCAATTTACATCCATTATCATATCATTACGAGTGGTCATTTCTCAACCTAGCTTGGGGGCAACATCTCAACCTCACTAGGGGCAATAAATCTCAAGCTTAACAAAATAGACAAACAATAGGAAGACAAACACAATGAAAACAATGATCGAAACACAACTCAACATGAAACATTAATCACCATCGAAAACACATTGGACATCCATAATCACAAGAGAAAATCCAAAAAAAAGGTCAAAAAGTCAGTATCAAAAATTCAAAAACATGAGTTTGTGTTAGTCAAACTATGTGGTCTCTGTGTGTATAATGTGGGCAAGGCTAATCTTTGATCAGCCCCCAAGGACCCTAGGATAAGTCTTTAGGTTAGGTTATTTGGTCAAAATCTCAAAAATCACAAAAAACATCACAAAAATTAGGATGGATAATCTAATATGAATAATGGTTGAAATACTTTAAGTGAAGGTTGGATATGTTGTACTTTGATTATTTTTATCATTTATTTGGAGCAACTCAATGATGTATTGAACTAGAGAAGCTAGGAAGGAGAATGGTATTTTTCTTTATCTGTTGTCTATGAATTAATCATAATTATTGTGTGAATTGTTGTGGGAAGTGCTCTACAAAGTATCATGGATGGCATTCCAATTCACATAGGAAAGTGGTTAATTCTTGTCTGTTTATGCAAGAAATGCTCAAGTCATCTCAGTTTAATTATACCTAGATGCTTGTGTTCACTTGCAATATCAAAAATCATGGAAGTAGTACTCAGGTCATCTGGAAGTAGTACTCAGGTCATCATGGTCTAAATTATACCATCAATGCTTGTACTCACTTTCAACATTTTAAAAGCTCTATGATGATACAAAGAAAAATAAAAGTACTGTTAGAATGCCAATATTTGCATGTAGATTTGCATGGTAAAATTAGATTGCATTCATAATAGTTTTACATCTACAGAGTATTTGTTACAAAAGCTGGTGAAGGATTCAAATTAATGATTATCTTTTATCATAATAGATTGAGTATACTTGACATTTACAAAAACATCATCATTTTCATTGCATTCATTAGGAATCATTTAATTATCATTTCATCATTCATGCATTTGAATCAAATAATTTGCATTGATCATATTATATTTCTCGTATTACATGTCATAAGATTGCATAAGAAAATCTCAAAAAAAAAAAATCTCTATAGTTTCATATCATACATCCATTCGTCATATCACATATCATAAATCCATTTAACATATCAAATATCATGCATCATTTTCATCCATTTATTACATCATATATTTGCATTTACACAAGAATAAAACACACACATCTCATTTACATCGCATATGATAAATCATTTGAATCATTACATCCACATACATGTATATAGGTGCATTATCATATAAAATTACACATCATCATACATATACATCATGTATCCATACATCATGCATACATACATCATTCATCTATACATCATTATTATGCACATCATAAATAGAACATCATATATCATAGCATATCATCATGATTATAAACTGCATCCATAACATCATAATATAGAGATTATCACATGGCATACAAAACATAGAAAATAATTGCATCCAACATAGAATCATATAAAACACATGATAGATTGATAAAATCCATTGCATATCATATAGATCTCAAAATCATAAATGTCAAGTATACAGTGATGTTTGAAATGAAGAGAGATATATCATCAAAAAATGGTTGTAATCGAAATGTGCATCATCTCAAAATACAACAGAGGAATCACATCATGAAAACTAAGTGTTGTTGGCTCCAGATGGTGCAAGAATCTCAAGACCAGTCCCTCCACCACCAAAAGATGTACTAGGATCTCTCGAGTCTCTAGGAAGAGACTGAGTCACACCTGCACTAATAGTCTAGGAAAAAGTTCTGCCAGATCAAGACTACCTGTAGCTCACTCTCTGCTCTAAAGGGACGACATCCTAGAATTTACCTTTGTAATACTCTACCTCCCCACTAATATGGACAACCTCTCGCATATAATCTACTACAATGGTACCATCCACCAATCTCTGCAATCTCTCGACTGCAGCCTGAGCCCCCTCTGCAGTAAATCTGGCATCCCTCTTGGCTGTCAATGATGCAATCTGAGCCTGAGTTTCCCTTGCAATCTGTCTAACGACATCCCTCTCAACTGTCAAGGCTGAAATTTGTACCTAAGCTGCATCCAACTAAGCATGTACTAATGCTAGAGCTTGTGCATGGGCCTAATCCTGAGCCTACATCTGTGTTTGAGTTTGTACCAACAAACCTTGGGCCAGAGTCAGCTGCCCCTGTAATGTCTGAATCTATACCTCCAGACTTGCTATCCGGGTCTGCTACTACTGCACATGCTACTCTAAAGGGTCTACAACTCCTCACCTCTTGTGAGACATTATGTACTCCTCTAAATCAAGACCTGACCCACCAGCACCCGATACACCTACACTTGATCCACCTAGACTATCTCCACTACTATCACCATCACTGCCCTCCTCATCACTACTATTGCTATACTCCTCATCCCTACTACCCTCCTCATCACTACTACTCTCAACCTCCTCCACCACCTCCTCCTCACCACCAATCTCCTCTCTCCTCCTTTGGTGATGGTCTGCAAAAACAATCTCCTCCCCAACAGCTAATGGTGTTGGCTCATCAAGAATGGTGATGTGTGGAAATGAATGTAATATCAGATACTCTACATAATCTGTTGTGACTGGTGGCTCCACAATATCTATTTGAATCTCCCACACAAGCGGTTGTAAAGCCTAGAAATCTTACACTACCACATCATATGACAACCTAGGCCCCTAATATGTAGAATCCAATTATCACCGAGCATAGTGGCCAACTCCCTGGGGAATGCCTTGAACAATGCCATACTAACGAAGCACTCACCTTAGAAGAAATATCTCCAAAACCCATCGTGTACACTTGATCAAAATAAAATACTAAAAAAAGAATGGCAACTGTGCATCATCATCATCCCAGTGCTCACAATCCAAATAAAGACACCAGGTAACAATCTCCATATCATCTAGTACTTTGTGCCAATGATCTAACCTACCCAATCTAGATTGAGTAAGTAAACTTTCATATATGTGCACATAAGGCCTCCTGGCTAGACACTACCTCACATCACTAGCCGCGTGACAACAATATGCTCCCACGCCCACACCTAAACTAAAGTGACTCTGGCCGATAAACTCCAACTACCAAGGTAAACCACTGAATGCAAACCATGATAAAGATGGGAAAGGATGAACATGCCCAAAGCATATCTCGTCCCATGAACGACCATGCTCTCCAGTACGTGGCCCCAACCAATAGAGAATCCCTTTGACCTACGATTAGGACAAAGGAATCCTTCGATGAATCCAAAAAGAACTATCAGTAAAGTGGCGTATGCATCCACCATCTCCTCCCATGAGATCCAACATCCAACAATCCTAGCATCCTAAAATACTCTCTGAAGAGCATCAGTACCACCCTGCTCTGATGAATCATATACAACAATATCCCTGATAACTAGTATCCACAAAATCCTCCAGACATCCTTGAGGGTGACTGTGATCTTGCTGGTAGCTAGGTGGAAGGTATTATGCTCATTGTGCCACCTCTTTGTTAAAGTTGTCAAGAGACCCCGATTAATCCTAATCTAGGGCATGTCTAGTAAGGAAGACAATCCACAATGTCTAATGATGGTTGTCTCAGGCTAGGCTAGCTGACGTATCAAATCAAACATCCGAGGAAATCACTCTCTAATATAAAGGTTCTTCAAAGCCTCCTATCATCAAGAAATATTCAAAGTCAGTACTCTTTTGTCAAATCATCAAAACATCAAATATCCTATCAAACCTAATCAACTCTTGGTGAGATTTTTGATTAAATTTCGTGAGTGGACATCATTGAACCTCACCTATCATGAGGTCAATCATCAAACATCATTGAACCTCTCCTATCATGAGGTCAATACATCAAATCAACCTCACCTATCATGAGGTTTATCAATCAAAATATAATTATTTCTCGCCTATCATGAGGATAATTATCATCAATCAAACATTAGACCTCACTTATCATGAGGTTGAACATCATCTACTTGATTAGGATCATCAATCATATCAAACCAACAATTGACACGATTGAAATTTGACAAAATCAAGGACAAATTTGACAAACTTTATCAATCTGACTTAGAAGCGCTAAAACAAAGTTTCTATGCGCCAAAATATAAAAAGCACCATTAAAACACTTAAAAGCACTAAAATAGGTGCTCAAAGTGCTAAAACATCAAAAGCACCATTTCGTCAGGCATAAGCACAATTACATACAATCAAAGCACCACTTCATCAAAAGCACTATTATATCAAGGAAAAGCGCTAAATTACAGGGTAAACGCGCTAAAATGTTAAAAGTGCTAAAATAGTATTTCAAAGTGCTAAAGTTCCTATCCTATTCGCTAAAACATCAAAAGTGCTAAAACATTCTACCTAAGTGCTATAAAATTAGACCTAAGCGCTAAAATGCTTTAAGTGCTAAAATAGTCTGCTGAAGCACTACATCAACATGCAAAGACGCTAAAGGAAACAAAAATTTAAAAACCCAAAAAATGCACAAAAAATGAGAAATGCACGTACAACGAGGGGGTTAACAGGTATGTACTAGAGCTCCATAGATGGTCGGGTGGTTGTGACATCGCACATGCTCAAATTGGTGAGTGTGGTAAGGAATTGACATCCTACTCCAAATTGCACAAATAACTCTCTCTCACAAATTTTCAAAACTCGATTGCAAAATGAGTTGAAAATCATCCCTTTTGACCTTTTATAGGTTATTTTTGGTAGGATTTTTATGGGATTAATTAATTTTTTTAAGAGATTAGTTCAAATTCATCCAAGGGAACTTTCTACATTCTTAATCGGGAGATAAATTATTTCACCATTGAATTTTCATCAAATCATCATCAAATCATCGACAAATCATAAAAATTTAAAAAATTCAAAAAAATCAAAAAATCATCAATTTATCTCCTAAGGGGGCATATATCCATCATCACCTGAAAATCCATGTTTGGGGCATTCTAATTTTTTTTTTGTCGATACTAGCAACAACAGCAAAATTTTCTTTGAAACAATGTGTAAACACATCACTTCAAAGAGGGGGAAAATGTATACACCTAAAAATTGTCCAGATAATCTAATTAATTAAATATACTTTATTTGATTAATTACCTTAATTTCCTCTACTATTAAATAAATAGAAATGTTTATTTATAGTTCATTCTCCTATTCTTGAATTTTAATTAAATATACAACTTCAATAGTTTGTGTTATTTAATTATCACATCATTCAATCTTAATTAATTAAACAAGGTTAAATACTTTGTTGTTTAATTATCATATCCCTTCTATATTTATTTAATAAACAAATTCTATAGTTTGTTTTATCAAATTATTTATTCTCTTTTACTAATTTGAATAAATCAAAATATTCAAATAAAGGCATAAAGGAAAATTTCCTCTATTCACTCACCTACCAAATTAGACATCAAATATCCAATTTAATTCAACTAGCATTCACAGGAAAGCTTTGGAGACAAATTGGAATCAATCTCTCAATTTCCTTCCTCTGATTCTTCCTATCATTTGGCTTGATGTTTTCATGGGAGAAACCATTCCCTTCATCAGCTCAAACTTCTTCATCTCTCACCATTCAATTCTTCATATTAAATCTAGGCCTTTGTTGTGCCGCCCCTTCACAAAATTGCTGCTGTGAATCTATATATACAACCTTCTGAAATAGGAAATGGATCCCATCTTTGTGCAAACTTACTCTGAAGGAAAATCAATCAAGCAATCAAGCATTTTAGCAATAGCAATCATAGCATCAGTAGAATCATAATCATAGTTGCATCATAGTTTTATTGTAGCCTCTTTCATCATAGTTTCATGTCAATTTGATTACAATAGCTTCCTTATATCATCTAGCAATCATCATATAGGATTGCATCACTGCATTTAGCAGCATCTCATTCTCTAGATTGGGATTTTAATAGTCACAATGCATAGCAAATCTGAGAGCCCCATGACTTGATAAATCTTTAAAGATAGGGAACAATATGCCACTTTCAGTAGATTCTTGCTTTAAACTAGTTTAATTGTTGAATATTTGATATAATGTCTTATTAAGAAGTGTTATTTTACTCATTACTTATTCCACACTTACAGGATGCAACGTCAAATGGTTGTGCAACATGATGGCTCCACTTGACCAAATGATCATTTAATGAATGTGAGGAATAAATGCTCTAAGTCCTTACATCTAAAGCAATCTCAGGGTAAGGTAGTGGAGTCAAGGTGGCAATAGGCAGAGCAAGATGAATTGGGGTGACTCGGCATGCTCTAGGTCTATCCTATGGAATCCCTCTACCAACACCATGGAAATCTCGCATGTCAAAGTAATTGACATGCCTCTATAGGAAAAAATCAACATATAATTTTTGGAGAAAATACTAAGGGACATCAAGATTGTTGTTGGGTGGTTTATCAAAAACCATCTACCAACGTCTCCAGAAATTATCTAATATGCCTCTATGTGTGCACCATTTAGTTGAAAATTTTGGCTTCCACACATTAACGGGTTGTCTTGTTTTGTGATCGATGAATAATTGGGCTAATTGGGCTTTGCCAATATCAAGTTCCCTCACCTCATCATATGATAACCCATTGGCATAAAATTTCCTTTGTTCCTCTCATCATTGTGCAAATCTATTGTGCTGAGTTGCCAAAGTTTCAACATTTGAAATGATTGTTTCTAAAGTGTTTTTCATGTCTAATAGTTCAATGAGTGTCTCATAGATTTGACATACATTTCTCAATTGATCTAAATTTCTATGAATAGATTCATTTATTGTTAGCACATTTTGGTTTGGAAACAATGATCGCAATGAAGGAGGATTTGAAGGGTTTTCATGTTGAGCAGGGTTGAGATCAACCATTTTAAGCTTGTTAATTGATAATTGTTTTCAAAATTAACAATCATTTTTAATGCAATAAAAAAACCTATCAAATATCCTATTTTTGACTAAAAATCACAAAAAAAAAAATGCAAAACTAATATAAATAGAAGAAAGACATAAAAATCCAAAAATACCTTTCAAATTTGATTGATTTGAGCAAGAAGATTCACCTACGAATGGATGTCCAAGTTGTGGAGTAGAAAACCTTCACGTACTCTACTAAAAATGAGCTCTTGGGTTGTGTGCTTTTGATTTCATAAAATAGGAAATGGATATTCATTTCCTTTATGTAGTTTTTTTAATATATGGTCGGATTTGGGACCTGACCATATAGATATTGGTAGTATTATTTGAAATATAAGTAATCATTTATCATTTTATATTATAATATAAAATTATATTATATAATATATTATATATTATATTACAATATAATATACATTATATTATGTATAATATATATTATATTATATTATATAATATATAATACATATTATATTATATTATATAATATATAATACATATTATATAATATATATATATATACATTATATAATATATATATTTATTATATTATATTATATTATTATTTATATAATATAATATTATAAATTTAATATTATATTTATACATTATAATAGAATATTATATAATATTTAATAAGTGGTCAACCCCACACCCGACGAAATTTAAAAATTTGACCTAAACAGAATGGATATCCATTTTGAAATGGATATGTCTGGTATTTGTTTTGACACTATGTACTTTCTGCCCAAGCCTAAAAAAAGTCAAAGCAAAATTTTGCATTTTTGAGTGAGTTAAAAATGTCTTTTTTTTCACATCGCCACTTTTTGGACCCCCATGATCTTGCACAAACCCATCTGAAAAAAGATCCTCCCTCCATGATGTTTTGATGGATGTCCATACCTCGTTCCAAAGCTCCCATTTTTGCATAGGCGAGAAGGATACTTGCGAAGGTTGTGGAATTTGGCTTTACACCTGCCAATTGCATTTGCTTGAAAGTTTCTAAACCCTTTTCAAAAAATCCATTTTGTGCATATCTTGCAATCATTGCAATCCATGAGATGACATATTTTTGAGGTATTCTACCAAATAGTTCACGTGCCTTCTACATGACAATTGTTTATATAAGCTAAAACTTTACAATTTTAGTGAAGTTAAAAGCTTTTATGGTCTTATTAAAATACAAACATGTTCCCAAATTTACCAGGCTTGGAAATAAAAGTGCAACCCACAATTTTTTCCTTTTAGCATTTATTTTGGAACACATTCATGGGAGTATCAAAGAATCAAGACACATCCCTTGGAGTAATACTAATATAAAGATGTCGATAATGAGGATAAAATCCTTCTTAATTGAATGCCTCTACAATGGAACAACTCTAATGCAAGAAAAATTTAGAATGGATTTCCTGCAAAATAAGGTAAATAGACTATAATCAGAACTTGCTTATAGAAATCCTATAAAAGAATTTGTTAACAGTGCAATAATCAGGACTGGCCTAAGAATAACTTGGCACTTGTGGCAAAACAAAATTTGTCAATTAATTTATTTTTCTAGAATCTTGCATGCAACTATGAACATCATATCTGCTCGATGACAAATTAGGCATAACCATATTATGAAGGCTTTCAAGATGTGTACTAGGGGAGAATAACAATGGAATCCTTGTAGGGCCTTGGGTCATGTTTTCTAGCCCTGTTGTCTTGTCCATGCTTAGGGAAACTCATGCAGATATTGTATTCATTTATGTTTTGGGTGTCTATGGAACCTGCAACTATTGCATATTTTATACTATGCACATAGATGAAATGTCAATTTTGCTTCTTGTAGAAAGAATCTACATTCCAATAGATATAGGGTGAGGCACATGTTAACTTGCATGGTTGAATACAAAAAATATGTAGGTTACTTTGTTCCCAACATTTTTTAACCTATGAAGCACAATGACCAGCGAGTAATACATAACATCACAACCATGCAAACTGGCGATTTACAACAACAAAGGGTTATTAGTGATTATCAAATAATTCATAGTCAGGCTTTCCTAACATAAATAAAAATCTTGGAGAAAATGGATTCAACACACAAAAATCAAAGTATGTTGGTGTATCAAAGAATAGTTCAACTTATTGTGTTATTAACATGCAACAAAAATTAAAAAATGTTAGCAATAGTTCATATCAACTAAGAAATGCTCAAGTATTGATGGCATGAAGAACGTGCATGCAAATGTGACCAAGTAATTGTTTCATGGAAATTGCCTAAGACTTAAACTATTAAAGAACTAATATTATTGTATGCCACAATGTTAGTCTAGCATCATTTAAAATTGAGTGATGAACCTACCTACTCTTGCAACCAAAGATTGTTAAGATATTCAATCACTTCATCAAGCATGGACTTATCAGTCTACCGAAATAGAAAACCAAGTAAAGATCTTAGGAGGACAATAGGTTTTAATAAGTGCTAAATTGCAACAATGTTTTATAGCAAAGGTGAAATAGCATTCCCTTATTTTCAAATACAAAAAAGAAAATATTGATTCTTTAAAAATCAATTGGAATTTGGCTTTACACTTTCCAATTGCATTTTCTTGAAATTTTCTAAATCCTTTCAACAAATCCATTTCGTATGTATCCTGCAATTGTTGTAGTCCATGAAATGACATCTTTTTCAAGTATTTTGTCAAATAGTTCATGTGCCTTGTTAATGCTTCCACTTTTTGCATATCTAAAAGAGTTCCTTTATCCTTTATGCTTTGATGGATGTCCACACTATTCCAAAGCGCCCATTTTGGCATGGGTAGGCAAGATGCTAGCAAAGGTTGCAAAATTTGGCTTTAAACCTGACAAATGCATTTTCTTGGAAATTTCTAAATCCTTCTCAACAAATCCATTTTGTGGATATCTTGCAATCATTTCATTTCACGAAACCGCATCACTTTGAGGCACCTTTTCAAACATTTCATGTGCCTTGTCTATGCTTCCACATTTTGCATACATTTCTACCAGCGTAGTTGCAACTACATCATCTAAAAAAATTACGCAATACTTTATGCTTTGATGTGTGTGCATACCTTGTTCCAAAGCTCCCATTCAACATAGACTACAAGGATGCTAGCAAAGGTTGTAGAGTCTGGCTTTACACATGCCAATTGAAATTGCTTGAAAGTTTGTGAAGCCTTTTCAACTAATCCATTTGTGAATATCTTGCAATCAGGGCATTTCATGAGAATACATTTATTTGAGGCATTTTGTCAAATAGTTTGCATGTCTTGTCTGTGCTTTCACATTTTGCATACATGTCAAACAGGGCAGTTGCAACTGCAACATCTGACAAAATTCCTCTATCCTTATCATGTTATGGGTGTGCATACCCTGTTCCAAAGCTACCATTTCATCACAACTAGCTAGGATTCCCGCAAAGGTTGAGGAGTCTAGTTGATCACTAAGCTACAAAAGCACCCATTGAAAGATGTGGATTGCAAAATATCATGTCTTACTCTTGATGAACTGTTAACACTAGGAAAAAGGTGCTTTAATAAAATATTGTTTAGCTTTCACAAACAAATAATGAATTTATAATATTTGCACAAAAATGAGAAAAGCATAGTAGTATAGAATCTAAAATAGGACCCGCTTCCTAAACCAACTGATTAAACCAATACAATTAACTTAGAAAAAAGAAAAAAAGAGAACAGAACATAGAACAGAACATAGAACAATATTTTGCAGGCTCACAAAAACTGTTTTATTTATGAGTATATATAAAAGTCTATCCCAACACAAAGATTGATGAAATAGAACATAGAAACTAAATATAGATAGAGCATACATTTGACATGCATTATTAGCTACGTTGGAAGATAGGAAACAACAGTGAAACCAAAAGTAGACTAAATATTTAAAACAACTGTTGCATGTAACATGCATTATGCAGATGACTAACAACAATTAAAAGGGAATTTAACACATGCTTGGCAGGGAGGTAAAAGATTCATATCATCATTATTCAACATACTCCCCCTTGATGCTGAGATGGCTCACAATATGATCTCTGAGTGTCAAAAATTGATCTTTTGCAACTGCTTTGGTGAAGATATCTACTAACTATTCTTTTGTGCTAAAGTATTTCAATTCTACTGCCTTGTTTTGCACCAAATCTCTGATAAAATGATGTTTTAAATCAAAATTATTTGTCCTACTGTGATGAACCAGATTCTTTGCTAGTTTGATGGCACTCATATTGTCACAAAAAATCAGTGTAGATTGAACCTGTATCTCTCCAATTTCTTCAAGAAGTTTTCTAAACCATAATGATTGTGTACCTACTAAAGTGACTAAAACATACTCTACTTCTATGTAAGAGAGGGCAATAATAATTTTCTTCTTTGAACTCCAAGTAATTAAACGAAAACCCAAAGTAAAACAATTACTAGATGTAGAATTTGGGTCATCCAAACTACCTCCCCAATCTGAATCACTAAAGCCAACAAGATTGAATTTTCTAGAAGAGTAGTAATGAATACCAAAATTTAGAGTGCCTTTTACATACCTCAAAATTATCTTGGCTTCCTTCATGTGTATTTATCATGGATTTGTCATGTACCTTGAAACAACTGAAACTGAATAAGCAATATCAAGTCTTGTGTGAGTTAAAAAAATAAAACTCCCAACAATACTCCTATAAGTTGTCTCATCAACTATATCAACACCATCTTCTCTACACAACACAACTCCATGAGCAATCGGAGTGGAGAGAGGTTTACAATCAACCATGTCAAACTTCTTCAACATATATTTTGCAAATTTGGTTTGGAAAATGAAAATTTCATTCCTACATTGATAAACCTCCATTCCTAGAAAATATTTCATAAGACCAAGATCTTTCATCTCAAATTATTTCATCATAGCAATTTTCATATTAGAACTACTACCCATATACAACAAATCATCAACATACAAACTTACAATAAGAATATCATTACCTTCTTGTTTGTAGTAAAGGGTAGGTTCACTCTTACTTATTTGAAATCCATTCTCTTGAAAATATCCATCAATCCTAGCATACCATGCTCGTGGTGCTTGCTTGAGGCCATACAAAGCCTTCTCCAACTTGTAGACTTGATCTTCTTTTCCTTGCACTTCAAAACCTTGTGGTTGTTCTACATACACTTCCTCTTCTAAGTACCCATTCAAGAAGGCACTTTTCACATCCATATGATGTATGCTCCAATTCTTTTGAGCTGCTAATGAAATCAACATTCTAATGGTCTCTTGTCTTGCAATTGGTGCAAATGTCTCTTCATAATCAATCCCATACTTTTGTGTGAAGCCTTTAGCAACTAATCTCACCTTATGCCTTTTAATACTCCCATCACTATTAAACTTGGTCATATAGACCCATTTGGTGCCAATCTTATTCTTGTCATGTGGAAGCTCTGTAAGCTCCCAAGTATCATTCCTATGAATGGAATCCATCTCTTCTTTCATTGCTTGCATCCAAACTTCATTAGTACATGCTTCTTCAAAACATGATGGTTCAAAATCAGCCTTGGTAAATAAAGCAAAATTAACTGTCTCACCTATTGTGTTTTCTTCAAGTGCTTGATTTGCACTCCTTTGATAAATATGTCTCAAACTTCTTACCTTCCTTCTAGAACTTGAAGTTGAAACTTGACTTGCAATTGGAATTGAACAACTAGAGGAGGGGCTACTTTATGGATTTGTATCACTTGGAACATAAACATTAGTGGGAAACTCATGATCAATATCATCAACAATAATATCATTTAAAAAAAAATTTGACTTCTCCATATGGCCTTTTTGATGACCATAAACTCCCCCTTCATCAAAAAACACATCTCTTGACACAATAAGCCTATTAGTGAGAGGATTATAAAATCTATAAGCATTACTTTCCTCACTATATCCAACAAAAATACATGACTCACTTTTTCCATCTAACTTTTTTCTATTCTGATCAGGTACATGGACATAAGCAAAACAACCAAAAACTCTAAAATGATTAAAATTAGGCCTTTTCTCATACCATGCTTCATAAGGAGTCATCTTCTCGAGTGCACTGGTGGGACTTCGATTGAGAATGTACACTACTGTAGCAACCACTTCACCCCAAAAAGAATTGTTTAATCCCTTGGTTTGTAACATGCTCCTTGCCATTTCTACCATTGTTCAGTTTTTTCTTTCAGCTACTCCATTTTTTTGGGGTGTGTATGTAGTGGTGAGTTGCCTCATGATGCCATTCATATCACGATAATATTGAAAGGATCTTGAACAAAATTCTCCTCCATGGTGAGTCCTTAAACATTTGATTTAGCGCCCTTTCTCATTTTCCACAAGTGCTTTAAACCTCTTGAATGTATCAAGGGCTTCATCTTTGGCCTTCAAAAAATACACCCAACATTTTCGTGAGTAATCATCTATAAAAGTGATAAAATATGATGACTTACCAAAAATATTTGTTTGCATAGGACCACAAATATCAAAATGAACAAGCTCAAGGGGATGATGGGCCCTCCATGCATTTCCTTTTGAAAATTTCTCCCTTAAGTGCTTTCCTTTAGCACATCCTTCACAAACCTCCTTGTGCTCTTCAACCTTAGGTAAACCAAAAACTAACACATTTGATGTGAGAATTTTCAAACTATGAAAATTTAAATGTACATACCTAAGATGCCATAATCAACTGATATCCTCATATGCCATATTGGCAAGGTTGCTATTATGTTCACCAAATTTCAAAGGGAACATTCTATTATTTTTCATAGGCACAACAATCACAACCCTATTGCCCTTATTCTTATCATAAATTGCACATTTCTTATTTTCAAAAACAACTTTATAGTTCTTCTCACATAGTTTTCCAACACTTAACAAATTATACTTTAACTGTGGAGTGTAATTAATATCATTGACACTCTTTATACCTTCTTTTGTGTGGAATTCCATAGATCGTTTTGCAGCAACCTCCAATGCTTTTTCATCACCAAGCTAAATCTTAGACTTGAAACTCTCATCCTTTGTTGAAAACAAGTTCTCATTCCCTGTCATATGGTTAGAGCATCCAAAATCTATATACCAAACTTCTTTACTACTAGTTTTACCCTTTAAGTAAGATTAAAATAAATGATCTGGAGGATTTTCATCACTTTCTTTAGAATAATTAACACTTTTACCTTCTTTTAATCTGCAATCTCTTTCAAAGTGGTCATACCTATTACAATGGTAACATTGAACATTTCTCTTATCAAAACTGCCTCTATCTCATCCTCTGGAACCACCTCTTCCTCTTGAACCACCTCTACCTTTATTTCCTTTTGCATGATTTTGATTTTTTCCTCTACCTTGACCTTCATTATTTTTGGTGTTGTTGCTGGCATCCTCTTTCTTTGTGATTTGTAATTTGGATGAAAAGGATTTCTCATCACTTTCTCCAAATGAATCTCTCAATCTCTCTTCATGAGACATAAGACATCCAACCAAGTGATCAAACTAAAATGTTGTCAAATCTTTGCTTTCTTCTGTGATAATGGCAACATGGTTACACTTTGGGGTGAGAGTCTGCAATACCTTTTTTATTAGAACTTCACTATTCACAATTTCTCCAAGTGTAGCCATCTTATTGACCACATCTTTAACTTTAACACAATGTTCACTCACACTTTCAACTTCTTGCATCTTTAAATTCTCAAATTCTCTCTTCAATGTCTGTAACTTTACAACCTTCACTTGATCACTGCCTTGGTAAGCTTCTTTTAGAGTCTTCCAAGAATCTTATGTTGTCTTTGCACCCACAATACTTGGAAATAAGCTCTTATTAAGAGCCATTTAAATATGAAACAAAGCTTGAGAATTCGTCTTCTTGACCTCCTTCTTGGTTGTTTTATAATTGGTTGTAAGGGAATTCTAGTTAGCTCGCTCCTAGTAACCTGATTCAACAATCTCCCACAAATATTTTCCTATCAAAAAAGTCACCATTTTTAGCATCAATAATCATACTCATTTCCATAAAATTATGGAATGGGAAAGAAGTTAGAATTCGACATGATAAACCTTTCACAAAATTCCAACCACTAAATATTTAACCCAAAATAAAATACCTACTCTGATACCAAATGAAGAATCTAAAGTAGGCCTTGCTTCCTAAACCAGCTAATTAAACCAATACAATTAACTTAGAAAAAAGAAAAAAAGAGAACAAAACATAGAGCAGAACAAAGAACAATATATTTCAGGCTCACAAAATTGTTTTATTTATGAGTATATATAAAAGAATGTCCCAATATAGAGATTGATGAAACAGAATGTAAAAAATAAATATAGAATAGAGCAAGCATTTAACATGCGTTATTAGTTGCGTTGGAAGATAGGAAGCAATAAGGAAACCAAAATAGACTAAATATTTAAAACAACCATTGCATGTAACATGCATTACATAGATGACTAGAAACAATTAAAAGGGAATTGTAGCACATGCTAAGAAGGGAGGTAAGAGATTCACAACATCATTATTCAACAAGTAGACCTTACTAGAGTTGGGAATCGGGTTCCATAGGGGTTTCATCTTATCATTGATTTTGTGCCTTTGTCTTTATTTTGAGCACAAAGAGATACGGTCAAGTCCAATTTCAGTTAACCTACTTGACAATAATCATTATGGTCACCTTCAAAAATTGTTGCAGAACTGGAAATAATAAACATTTTATGAAAAATTATGGACTTTGGTTGCCCTGATTATTTTGGAAGAACATGTAAAAGGATGTTTGGAATTATCACCAAAATCCTCAACAGTGGCAAAGACAGAAGCAGTAGCAATAGGGGTGGAGATGAAAAGTGTAATACCCCTCATGTTGTTAATACTCTTTGATACTTGGTTTGTGATGGTGATTAGTTCACCGATTTGGTTGTGTGTGGATTCATTGTTTGGTTGGTTTGCTCCACTTGAAATTACTTATGATGTGTGATGATACATTATGTGGTTAGCTGAAGAAAGGAATTGGAAAGAAGAAACTGCAGGGGGGTTTTATTTTCGAAAAGGAAGAAGTTTGTTGTGTTTGGATTCGTCATCAAATGAAGGACTCTAGGTTATTTTCGATTAATTTATTTTTTTGTTTTTGATAGTACTGTAAGGGAAAATGAAAATCATGTTTGCCATTCTTTAATTTGAGATCTATGTTTTTAAAAAAAAAAAAATTACTTGTGTTAAACCTTTAAATCTTCTGTAGAAAATAAGTGAGAAACCTTCTGATTTCCTTCAATAAATCTAGCTATGAGATTTTTTATTTGAAAAGAAAATCGATTTGTTATGGAAATTAAAATTGCATACCCTATTTATTTATTTTGTGTTGAAGAAAAACTGGACTGTGCATTCCTTGTGTTTGTATTATTTATTTTGTGTTTAATGGGAAAATATATATACATATATATTTATACACACACACACATATATATATATAAATTTTATATTTTTTCTTTCGTTAAAGAAAAAAAATATACATATTTTCCAAAGTTATGTGTCCTACGATTTTCTTTTTAAAAAATAAAAATAAAATAAAATATATAAAAATATTCATGAATTCGATTTCCATGTTGTTTTAGTGAAGAAATTAAATATAAATTTTATTTTTAAAAATATATAAAATAAAATTTTAACAAAATATATTATGGGGGGGAGTGGTCAGCGGCCGCTGTACCACCCTCAACCCCTCTGGTACTGTGCGCAGACCGCAGGCTGTGCATAGTAGCCAAGGCTACGCACAACAGTCGAGGTTGTTGGACGAAGCCATGTGGGTTGCGACCTCCCTAATGGGAGGTACGCAGTACCGCTACTGTTGTGTGGGCTATTTCTTAAAACTTGTTTTTTTAATTCGATTTCATATTAAAAGTAGATTTTTAGTGTTATTTAGTATATATATATACTGACTGCTATTAATTATAGTGATGTATAAAGGCATTTTTATAATATGATTAAAAGCATGATTTTTTTAATAGATGTTTTATTTATATATATACGTATATATGTATATATGCTTAAAATCATATATATATATATATATATAAATTGTTATATATGTGGAAATTATGGAATAAATTAGATAATGTTAAATTTGCAATGTTATAGTGTAATTGAGTAAATTAGGAATTAAACTATGTAATTTAAGTTAAGTTGAATATTCTCGAGTAAGTTAATTTATTTATTTCTTGGTGAAATTATTGTGTGTTGAAATGTATTATATGGCGTTGTTTTACGTAACTGTGTATTCTCGAGATTATTCGTTGAATCAATTATGGTTTTCTCTTATTGGGATTTTGTATTGTGGGAAGAATCCTTGAGTTAGTTTATCCTTTTGTAGGAGCTTAAGTTACTTCTTAGGGACTTCCAGAGGTTGGGAAATTGATGTTTTATGTTTGATCATTTAATTGGATATTTGTTCCTATTTTTGGATATAGTCATGACTTGAGCTTACACATGGGTTGTACCATTTTTATGGATGTTGTTTCATATGTTTTTGGCGAGATGGTTTTGCCTCACGGATGTTCCAGTTGTGGTTCAGTGTTCTTGTTGGTACAACTCCTTGGTGTTGGATTTTTATGTTTTGGGTTTCTAGGGAGAGTGACTCTACATCGGGGCCGACACACAAAGGGGTTGTCAAGGTAACCCACATTAGACTTAGAGTAATAAGTGATAACCTAAGTAATTAATTAGGGGGTGGGTAGTTAAACATTAGTAAGATAATTATGGATGCCCCGTCCGCTTGTTAGTGCTATCATAGACTAAAGGTGGGCCAAGAAGGCCGTGGTTGGCATGATCATTGTCTCGTCTTCATGAGAGGTTAACGGTTCTGCATGAGTTACCCTATGGAGCGGCGCCTTGAGATAGGCAGTCAGGATAACCATAGATGGAGGCGGCACCTTGTGATAGGTTGTCTGGATAATCCATGTAAGGCCATGCAATGACACTCTCCTCTAGCATTCCTTTGAGTTGTTTTATGGAAATCCTTTGGAAGTGGTCTATTGTTATGTTGTTGGTGATTTATTGTTGTTATGATATGTTATTTTTGTGTTCTCTTGATTTTTGTGTTTGGAGTTTAGTCTTGTCTTACTGTTTGGATGTGCTTGGTCGGGGATCCTTCCTTATTTACTCCCAACATGGGGGTGGTTGGGTGGAACGTGCTACACACCCCATTGGGTTCCCTTATGATGCAGTTGTACCATTCAATGCAGAGTTTTGCAGATGCACTTGATCTAGGATTCATATGTTACCAAATGTATATTTGTACTCCAGATGTATTCTATGTGTTGATGTATCACTCCCATGTGTGTTGGGAATACTTATGATGTAATTTTGTATATGTGTTCATTGAGATGTACTATCAGATTGATGTAATGTAATTATCATACCATGTAATTCATTCTTGAACTACCATTTGTAAATAATGTTGATGTTATGTTGTATCTGTGGAAATATGTACTTAATATCTTCATGATTAATTTATTGTGTTGCATGCATGGTTTTATATGGATTATTCTTATCATTTGGTTATCATTAATGAATGTTTTAAATGATGATGTGTGAATGAATGGATTACGTAATTGGAAGTTTAATGTTCATCTATTAACTTTGTTATGGGATAGTTTAGGTAATGTCACCTCGTGTACCCCAAGGGAATTTGATGTGCAACTTGAAACATTGGTTATGTTGGAAAATTTAAAGTGCATTCCTTTTTTTTAAAAAAAAATTGTTGTGTTCTTATTTGTTCCTTTGGGGTTTGCACGACGGGGCGTTACAAAAAGAGCATAGGGACAAGCAAAACCATGGGATAATGGAGTTTGTAGCTTGCTTGATTATTGAAATGGAGCCATGAAACAAAAGTGAATGGAATGGATCAATCAAATATGTTGTGTTCATTATGTTTTGAAGACATGGAAGATTGAGACAATGTAGAGTCTTGCATACGAAGTAGAAAAAATAGTTGGTGAAAAATCAACAACTCAAATGAATTCAATCATCTTGCATTGCTTGCAGATAAGTTTCATAACATTCGATGTGCAAAGTGAACTAGTTCACTTCAAATAGGATACACCTTTGGCATAAAATATGTGCAAGAGATTTTATATCTTCACAGGAAGACATGTATTTAGAGTTTTTAATTACATTGAATCAATTTTTGATTCTAAGATAACTTGGAATCTTTGGTTGCCATTTGTTTGTGCTTCTGTGATTTGAATGAAGCAGGTTTTTTTTTTAAATTTATAAATGTTGTGTGCCCCTTTCCTTGGACAACTATAGAAAACTAAATCATTCACCCGCAATAGTATGAAATGTAGACAATTGACAACAATTTCTTATATAAACTTCAGTCCTAATTCACATTAGACAAAATAATTAAACAATAACGTATGTTTAGGGTTTAGAAGTTCGAGTTGCTATGGGAAATTAAATTTGGAATGAAATAAAAAGAATGTGATGTTTAGTTTAAAATTTGATAATGAGAATAAGTGGTTTTATACATCAGATTTTTTTTTGTTAAGATGCTAATATTTTAGGGTTTGTATAAATAAAGATCTTAAATTTAATAATTGAATGTTCTTATTTAAGTTTATTTATTTATAGATTCAAGTTGTAACTCAAAAATCTACATTAATAAATTTTCAATTATTGGAATTTATTAATTTTGATTAATTTATATTTGAATATATACATATGGACAAGGTGTGTCTAAGAATACTTTTAGGGAATCTATTGAATTGTGAGAATCAAGTTCTCTTCAATTAGATCCCTAATTAAGCAAGTTTTATGAGTTGGAAAAGGATTTAAAGGAAATAAAATATGAAATGGACCTAGGATGATGTGTATTAAGGTAATTCTATGATAATGTTGCTAGATTCCTTTAATATTTTTTGCAAATCAAATTCTAGATGTGTTTAATAGATTCTTGGATTATTCTAAAAAGAATGTTCACATAAACAACCAATGTTATAAATCAACACAAATACACCCTAGGTCAACATATAATCTCTAACAGGAGGGAGGTGATTGAATTTTATTTTGAATTTTAAAATTTTAACATTTGAATTTATGATTGTAGAAGTGAGGCGGTTCAAGTTTACACCAAAAAAACTAAGCCAAAGTGATGAAAAAGAGATCTACGTACCAAGAATAAAAATTTGGGGATGAGTGATAATGGAATTAAGATGCAATTATGTCATGAAATTAATTTGAGCAAGAATATGCCTCTCATAGTAAGTTGGTTATTGCATTAAGGACACACTAATCAAAGAAAACACAAAACACAAAGGAAAATGGCATGGGTATCCAATTTTCACCATTACAATTTATCCCCACTTTGATATACATGTGTAGTGTCAAAAAATGTCATCTATGACATTTTCACACTTGTTTGGGACCTCCTTATAAAATTAGCTTAATGATGTCATGACTTAGTGTTGTAATGTGTTTAACACACTCACAGTAGGTCTTGGGACCTTGTAAACTAAATAAACCAAATCATACCTTATTTAGGGTGTTGTGAAGTGTTGTAACACAATTTCACACTTTTCTAGGGTTTTATTAAATAATTGGGATTCTTTATGCTTTAATTGGCCTTAATTAATGCATCTTTTTGAGGATAATCCTGACATAAACCAACATCCAATCATAATTCAGGTGTTTTTAGGTTGTGTGGCCCAGATTTAGTGATTTGGGACTCATATTCCACCTTTGGCATATGAGTCCCACCTAGGGTTTTGTGCTCCGATCTATATTTCAAACCTTTCTAAGCATTTTTAAAAATGGTCCCATAATTAATGCCTAATGGGACTCATATGCCACTTCTAGTGTATGAGTCTCGTGTGGCCCCAGAGTTAGATTTAATTCAAATTATTGGTGGGATTTCATTCTCCTAGATCTAATGTCAGCTCGTAGTGTTGTAATTTTGGGAAATTTGGCGTAAACAAGTATAAATACAAGTCTCTTTCACTTATTTTACACCTAGCAAGTTGAATGAAAATTCTTATAACAAGTTCGAGTTCACAAGAGCATTCAAGTGTTTACAAAAAGCATCCAAGAGCATTCAAGGGTAGATTATCAAGTGATTTAGAGCATTATTCAAGCATCAAACATCATGTCAAAGTCATCATGAATCATGTTTGTTTTTTAACTAACAATTGTGATGTAGGGTTTCATGATTCAAGCTAGCATTCAATTCAAGATCTATCACATTCAAGAAAGAGTCAAGATCTACATCCATTGGAGCCATTTCATACATGTTTTCAACATTTTATTGCTATGATTTGGTGAGTTGCAACATCATATTTTGTTCATTCATCATTCCTTCATCTTATTTCATTTTACTTCAAGGTTTGATTACCAAAATGGGGTTTGACCAAGGAAAACCCCTTTCCACCAACAAAACAACATTTTTCCCTCTCTTTTGTGTGTGACTTGTAGATCTAGGTTGAAAGAACATTGAAGAGAAAGTTTGGAGAAAGTTTTCAAAGTTGTGACCATGCATTAGAGATCATTGGAGAATATCTATAGGTTACAAATCAGGGTTTCAGATTCATAAATCAATTGGAAAGGATAGAGCAGATATTAAGGATCGTAATCATACTTTGCATTTCTAGAAAACCCCAATTGGACTAATATGCCACTTCTTGTGTATGAGTCCCAATATAGGTCAATTTCCAATTTTTTGCAGATCCAGAATCTACACTACCAGAAACCAGTTCTTTCCCAAAAACCCTAATTTGGGACTAAATCACCCAAGATGGTGTATGAGTCCCACTCAACATTAAAATTAGTTTTTCCAGCATTCGAGAGCTTCATCTAGTCTTCTTTAGGTTTCTAGGTGCACACCTTTCATCTCTCAGCTTTCCATTTTGTTTTACATGCTTTTCTAGGTCATTTAGTGAAGTATTGCATTGCATTAGGTTTAAGCATTAGATCTTGAACCTCATTATTATTTCCAAGCCCTAGCTTGGTGGTGAACCCCTCTTTAGTTTATAATCAAAACCTTGGACAACCCTATTGTAAGATCTCTTTCCCCTTTGCATACTTTAGATTGAGATCTCTAAGGTTTTCCTTGAATGAGAGAGTGTGAAGGTTGTTATTCTACCTCCCAAGAATAGAAGCAACAAAATTCAACCTTTCATTTTGGTGAACCTACATTTAGAACACATAATTATGATTTGGAGTGCATTATCATCCTAGATCTTGCTTACATTAACATTGCATTAGGGTCTACATTAGTTAATTGACATTATAGGGTTTTTAAATCTTGCATTAGTGAAAGTGCATATAGGTGGCATTGTTTGCATCTTTCATCATTGAAAATCATCTTAAATTTGCATTTGCATTTAGTTTACAAATCATACAAACTAAAAAGCATAAAAATCACTTAAATGTTTTTGAAAATTTTGAAAAAAATCCCTTATGGGACTCATACGCCCCTTTGGGCAATTTAGGCCCAGTGCAAATTTTAAACTGCATTTTCTAGAATTTAAAACTTTGTTTTTGTGCTCTTGTTTGTTGTTGATAACTTTTTTTTTCAATTTATAGATTTTCGTTATATTCATTTCATTGTGCTTAGCTTAAATTGCATTTGCATTCATCTTGCATTTAGTATCCCTTGAATGAGAATTTCTACTTGGTGTCCTATTGCTAATACTATAGTGAGACAAAGTTTGAGACTCATGTCATCCCGCGATAGCACAATCATCATGGATCTTGGGTTGTCTAGCTCTTTCACTCCTAGTATTGACACTAGTACACTAGGTATGGACCATACCCTTAACAACTCTTGGCCTTCAAGTAGTGTGACACATGTTGAAATAATGGTTGCTAGTATTCTACAAGAAGACATAATCCAAATTCATGAAGACTTAGCAAAACTACAAAATAAAATAAGTGCTGAGAACATTTCAACTACGGCCATCCCTACCATAGATAGCATTCATCACATGCTTGAAAGTGAAGATGGACTTGACCTTGTGCATAACATAGTTCAAATCTTTGGAAAAAACTTTCCCTCAAACTCTAGTAGTCCTTTACCTACAAGCAATGTCACAAGCCAAGGAGGAATTCAAAGTCCTCCTCCTACAAAAATTTCCTCTATTCCTACCTATACCAACCCTCAAGTTACAACAACAATGCAACCTACTAGTAATGTGATCCCTTCCTTAGGTATTTCTGCTAGCATCCCTCGTACCTTTGTGGCATCGCATGTCACATCTCCTACCACTTTACCACCTATAAGCATTCCATTAACTTGTCCTTAAAACACATATACACCTCCACCATATTCAACTCCATCTCACAATACAAGCAATGAACCTCTCATACACCAAATCTTCCAAACCATTTCATCCCTTCAAAAAAAAGTTTCCACTATCAACCAAAATCAAAATGGCCCACCCACATATTATGTCAAAAGCAAACCCTTGTCCTTGGAGATATTGTGAACACAGATGCCACAAGGTGTAGAGGTGCTTAGATTCAATAAATATGGAGGGAATGGAGATCCTTCTAATCATGTTTCCGCCTATACTTCCTTATGAAATGATTTTTTCCTTTATGACAAGCTCTTAGCTAATATTTTCCCTAGGTCCTTGAAAGATACTGCCTTAGAATGGTTTTCTTCATTACCAAACAACTCAATTCATTCATTCAATGAATTTTTTGAGGCATTTATAAACCATTTCCAATGCATATGAATCCTAAGATGACCTTGGCCAATTTGATGATATGTAAGAAAAAAGAAGAAAATATTACCAATTTTATCTCACACTATCAATTGCTTTATTCCCAAATTGATGTCAAGGTTCTCGATGCTCACCTTCAAAAGATGCTCATAGAGAATTTTCAAACTAAGATACAAGACAAGCTTACCATGATTAAATTCCCTTCCTTCGGGCACTTATGTACTACCTTACATGATTATCAAAATTTGGTTAGTATTTGTGATGTAAAACCCACCTCTAGCCGACCTGAAAAGTATGAATCCGCAAATCAGAACAATTACCATCCTTTTAGGAAATAGAATAAAGGTTTCCTCCAACTAAATCCCCCTCAACAAACCACTCAACAAGTCAATACCCAAGTCACTTCCATAAAGGCAACGATGCCCTTGAACTATGGGGACCCAAAAAGACAACTCACTCCCCTACCCGATACCCTTCATAACACGATGTCCCAACTTTTAGAATAGAAAATGATCACCTTGCCTCCTATTAAAACACCCGATCCTAATAAGCCTCTACCTCTAAACTTTATATCAAACACTTATTGCCATTATCACCGACAAAATGGACATGATACAAAACATCATGAGTTTCTTAAACATCTTGTGCAAGACCTCATTGAATTTGGTCGGCTTTCCATTGGAGGTGTTGATGATCAAGGAAATAAGTATGTTGCCCATCATAACCAAAACTTGCAAATTTTTACCAACCCCATATCGAAACATAATATTTCATTTGTCAAAGCTAGTGAAACTATAAAGAATAATGTGATGAATGTTGACATAGATGATGAGAACATAGTTACAATTCAACAAAGTCCTATGGATACTAATCAAGAACAAAATCCTAGTGATGGTTTGGTTGCATTGGTCAAAACTCAACATCATAAGGGTCAAAATAAAAGGCCTCGTGGAATTGCTTTCTCCTTTAAAGATATACTTAAACATGCACCGGATGGTCCTCTTTACATAGCCAACCACATCTATGATAAGCCCACTAATGGGATATTAATAGATCCTGCGTATGGAGATAACATGATCACTGAAGAATTCTTAGTTCTGCATGAGCTCTACCAAAAGAAAATATGATAAAATGAAAGCATGGATCAAGATGCATAATGGTTTCACTTTCCCTACAATGGGATTGATCATTGTACCTTTGCAAATAAGACCGAAAATGCTAGACGTCTCATTCTCCATCATATCGATGCTAGTTCAATTTCATGTGAAGTTAGGCTATCCATGGCTTCACTCCATGAATGTTGTCCCATCATTTATGCATAAATGCTTAAAGTTTCCCTTTGACAATGAAATTTTTACTATGCATCATAGTGGCTTTAACCCCTTGTCTTCCCATGGAAAATTTTCACTAGATTTATTTTGGCTTGAGCCTATGGAACCTATTAATCCTCATGAAGACTTCTTTTTCAAGTCCTACCAAAATTTCAAGGAAAAATGAATAACGAAATTATCCCTCCAAAACATGCCTTCTCCCATGCTTGAGCCTACCATCCTTGACGAAACCATGATCAAACCAAAAGATATTCCAAACAACCAAGACCAACCTGTTATGCCTTGCATAACCACCCCATTTTAAACTTGTTTAAAATAGGTCCCCCTCGTTATGTTCTGTTTCCTTTGGCCTTTTGTTTTATGCCTTAGGCATTTTTAGTTTTGTTCTGGCGGACGTGGAACCGAGACCGAAACCAAACTTTGGAATTTCTTCCAAGTTCCGGTTTTCGTCCCGTTCTGGTTCTGGTTTTGCCGATTTCCTTTGTTTTTTCTTGTTCGTCACCCTTTGTTCTGGCAAAAGCGGGATGCGGATTGAAACCAAACTTTCGAACTTTTTCTAAGTTCCAGGTTCCTGTTCCGATCCCGTCCTGGTTCCACCGAGCTCATTTGTTTTTCCTTTTGTCCCGATCGTTTGGTCGTGGGATGTTTTTCTTCCCTTCCCTTTTTTTCTGCCTTTTTCATCATCTCTTTGTATGTTGTCGGAGGAAAAGCCGAGATGGAAACCTAACCTGGAATTTGAAGAAAGTTCAGTGTCTGGTTTTTGTTCCGCTTCCGCCCTCGTTGTGGTTCACCTGGGATCAGTTTTTTCTTTGATCCTACTTGCATTTGTTCCCGAGTTTCTTTGCTTTTTGTGGACGCAGAGCCGAAATGTGGGCTAAACTTGGTAATGATGGTTATTTCCATATTTAGTGCTCGTTCCGACTACGGTCCCGGTTCCGGTTTCATCTTAGCTCTGCCCCCGCCGGTATTAAAGGTAAGTGTTGTTTTTGGTTCGGATTTTGTCCCACATCCTCCAGAGTTGAGTTTCTTTTTGTTGAGTATAATTAAATCAAAGATATATGAAAGCTAGGATGAATAGTGATATTTCCTATGCTTTAGAGGACTAATGAAGGAATTGTTTTGCAGGGTTAAAGCATTTCGAGAGGGACTGATGTTGTTTCTCAAGGGAGTTGACCCGCGAAGGTTCCAGGCCGAGAGGAAAGCATAAAGGAAGAAGCCGTGGGTCTTAATGACAAATGGGTGTCTGCTGGCAAAAGTAGATCAACATTAATGATAGTGCTTCAGAGCATTCAAGGCGGTTTTGCGCACTGGTAGATTTTGACAAATTTTTCATCAAAATTCTGACGCAATAATAGTGATGAACGACCGTCAAAATTTCGACAGATGGTCGTCGAAAAATGGGCCAAAATCTACTAGTGGTGGGAGAAATTTTCTGAGGTCGAGGATGAAACGTGTGATCTCTTAATGGTGGACACAAGGGCTACGAAGTTAATGATGGTGGTTGTAAAAGATCTGGAAACCATGCCTGAGAGCAATCTTTCACCGACTTGAACAGAGTATATGCATTTAATGCATCCTTGACTTTGTTCAAACCCTTCTGGAACTGACTTATTTTGTAAATCCTAAAACAGGGGCCGAGGCATTTTTGGCACGTTTTGTATATATGACACTTTTTCCTCTTTGTAAAAGGACGAGACAAAGATATAGATACATAGAGATAAATATTTTTTTTAAGGGAGATATTTTTAGGAGAGGATCTTCTTTTTCTTTTTTTTTCATCTTCTTCCTTTTGGTTAATGATTAGGAAGTTAGGGTTAGAAGGAAAATAAAAACTTGAGAGAAGAAACAGAGTAGAAGTTAAGTTTAGCACTAGGAGGAAGTAATGTATCTTCTAGAATTTCTTAGTGTAGATGGAGATAATTCGAAGACATACGTTTTTTGTACACTGGTGATCTTGCCAGACTTGTAAATGTTGTTTATCTATTTCATGAATAGTAGAAGCAACCAGATTTAAATATACTTCATATTGTGCTCCAGAATGGTATTTATCTTGGGTTAATTATTTGATTTGAAAAGCTTTCAAGGAATGAAATTTTATCTTAGGTTTTGTTTAAATGATGATTTGCAATCTACAGTTAAAATTTTGCACTGTGAATGAATGAAAATTTGTATTAATTACAAGTTAGCTTTATTCTGCAATTTCAGTTTAGGAATTCCTTGGAAGGCAACAAGTTTGATTAGTTGGATGAATCAACATTCTCTTCAATTTAAAAGCTTTAATCTATCTTTTTTTGTTTCTTTAAAACCATAGGTTAAAGTACAGTTTAAATATATGTTTGATCTTATAACAATCCAGAAGCTCAATACTAGCAGGTCCCTTGAACATTACAACCATATTGACCACTTCGTGAAACAACGTTGTGAACCAACATCAAAGACCTTGGGAGGTGATCAGTTTGATTGCTAATTTTCTTTTTCAGGAGAGGTGAGATATTTTACTTTCATCTTACCTACATGTTGTGGGTCAACTTGGCACCATCAACAAATATGGCGCTAGAAGGAGGGCGCAGAAGAGAAAACTGGATAATATTAGGTTGTTCTCACCAGAGAGGTCCCATAGAGTTCTTCGATCAACTAAAAACCCACCACCTTTGATAGAACTCAAGACCCCAACAAGACACAAGATTCACAAGACTGGGGCAACCATTATACCACCCTCGTCAACTCCACTCACTCCACCAAGCTTTTCACCAATACCTCTGTGGATACCTTTCAATCTTCCACCGAATCCATCTTAAGTGCCATTACCGCTGGTTCAGCCCATCCAATAGCTGGCTCAACCTCCACCACCACCACCAATGGCATTCTTTATGAATAATCCCTCTCCATTGGGAACTATTCCTGGAGGCTTTAATGATATGCCTAAGGATCCTGAGAGATTTTGTCCCAAATACATTCATAGCGAATCAAGGAGTGTCGAAGAGCACATACAAGCTTTTAAGGACGCTTGTACTAGAGCCCATATAGCTCACCATGATGTGGTTTGTAGGTTGTTCCCTTATTCCTTAGGGGATATGGTGTACAACTGGTACCTAAACCTTCCACAAGGTTCTATTTTGAGTTGGACAGACCTAGAGAATGATTTCATCAATCAATTCAGAGTTTATGTGGATCCAACAATTTTGTTCCACCAATTTGCTACCATTAGGAAGGAGCCATGTGAATCCCTTCCCTTGTTTAATACTAGGTTTCAATGAATGTATAGGAGGTTGCAAGACCCCTATTTAGTTTCTAAGAATAGTGCCATTCAGGCATATTTTAGAGTTATAGACCCTTTGCTTGGCCTGTTCCTATAAAGGAATTAACAGGTGGTAGATATTGATTCCTTGTCTAAAGTTTATCATCTAGCCATCAAGCTACAACAACAAACTAGCTCTCAACAAGGAAACTTGGGAGGAGGTTTTCCTTGAATGGGATATCAGATGCTTAACCCAATCCCTTTGTTCAATACTATCCCAGGGACCTCTCCTTCCCATTATGGACCTATATCTGAGTTGTAGACTCAATCCCCTATTCCATTCTTTGCCAATGGAGTTCCTGACTTCTCTCAACAATCATAGGCTCATCACAACCCAGATGGTCATCATAACCAAGTTGGAATACCAAATCTCATCGGTCAACTACCTGTTGCTAAGAGTGTTGAGAGTGAAAAGACAGTTCAACTCACAAACGAGGTGGATACCTTAAAGAAATTTTTTTCTCAAGTCACAAATGATATGGCTCAGCTTAAGCTGAACCCCTATAAAAACCAAGGTAATTACCCTAATCGGAGTAATAACAATCAGGGTAATTATCTAAACAGCTACAATCACAACCAGAGGAATTATCAAGGCCAAAACTCCCCTAACAAAGGCTATCAAAATTAAAATAGAGGATATAACCATAGGCCAAATAACAACAGACAATGGAATACAGGGCCAAATAACAGTGGGGTTTCTCACAATTATCAAGCTAATGAGGACAGGCCATATGTGGTGAATGTGGTTGACCTCAATTTTATGACTAATTGGTGCAGGCTATATGATACTGCAACTCATTCTGAGGTAAACTACCCTGAAATGGAAAAGGTCATAAAGATGGCACAAGTAGATGCCCAAAAATTCCAAGGGAATTCAAACAAAGGAGGTGGCTTAGTGGATACAACTATGACTTATGACCTCTTTGAAGAAGAAAATTTGTTCCCAATGCAGAATGAGAATGAACTAGAGGAAGATGTGTATGATGCCCAAGCCTTTCAAACAAAGGGAGGACACTTCTTAAGAAATCAGAATAAGGGTTTGTTTACTACATCAACACCACCTAACCATATGGTGCCTTTGAATTAGGGTGCTAATAACAACCCTCCTCCACCAAGGGGTCCACCTGACTTTCATAACAAAGAATTTGATATTGTTTCTGAGATGCAGAAACAGAAAACCTCTTTATCATACTTTGACATCCTAAAGTGGTGCCCTACCCAACGAGAGATAGTGTTGAAAGCTTTGGAAGAAGTTGAAAAATCAAAAGGGAAAACCAAGGTGGCACCCGCTGCAAAAATGAACGCAGCTTGGTACATAAGCAAGGTAGGTACCCCACCATTTCTTTTAAGTTTGAGAATCTATGGGAAGAATCTACATAATTGTCTGCTAGATTCAGGGGCTTCTGGCAATGTGATGCCATTTTCTATATGCAATAAATTAGGATTGAACCATGTCCAAACAAACAAGAAGGTCATCCAACTCGATAAAATAGAGGTTAATGTAATTGGAGAATTGAGGAATATACATGTGCAAGTAGGGTTTGACCCTAGGATTTTAACCAATATGGATATTCAAGTAGTAGAAATTCTTGAGACTTATGGTATGCTGTTGAGTAGAGATTTAATGAAAGGTATAGGGGGATATCTCTCCCTTGACTTTTCACACATGTGGCTACCATGGAGGGGAATGCCTACCCAGATTAGGATTGAAAGTGAACCTCATCTTAAATATATCATCACTGAATATGACTGTGCCAATGAGGTAGCTTATTTTGAAACCGGGATAGTGGTTTATAAAAGAGAGGAAATTCTGACCTTTTCGGTTCTTGATTCTAAAGATTTTTCAATGCAAAAATTCCTTGATCCCATGATTAATGAAAACCAATAGGTATTGATCAGGAAGCTACAATAGGATCAGAAGGTCTTAGGGGAAGATATCGATTTGCGGAGTCTTCTACTCCCTAATTGGTGCAGGGTACACTACCAAAATCATTCAGAACTAACCTGCCAACCCTGCATCAGCGTTTTAAACCATGTTTCCCAAACCAAAGAGACACATCCATGTCACCTTAAGGCCGCTTCAGATCACTTCTCATTCAAAGCCAAAAATGAAATAATGTTAACCAGGGATAATACACCTTCAAAGGAAGTCCCTATTCAAGTTGAACCTACCCCGGTCACAATACCGAACCAACATAGTTACGATGAACAACCCCAAGGTTTGTTTGATACCCCTACACTCACAAGTATACCAAAACCCAAGGGAGTAATCAAAGATACAAGTGACTCTTGGAAGAATATCCTAGGATTACATAATATATCTAAGCGGGAATCAAAAATTGACCCTAATGAACATATTGAACACCCATTCCCAATATTTGATGCAAAAGATCAGGTGGCCTCACCTATGATTCATCTTATTCAAACACCCATAACAACCTCCAAGGGATCAACCCCAACTCATGATCAACTATGGACCCTCACGTTTGATGGATCCAAATCCAAAATAGGTTGTGGTGTTGGAATTGAATTAACTAGCCCGAAAGGGAGAATATTTTTTGCTTCTTATAGGTTGCATTTTGGATGCACTAACAATATAACAAAATATGAAGCATTAGCTCGGGGACTGATGTTTGCACATCAAAAAAAGTTCACTACCTTGGTGGTTAAAGGGGATTCGGAAGTGATTATCAAGCAAGTACGCAACCAATACACATGTCACAATAAAAGGCTGGTAGCTTATAGAAATCGGGTATGGAACCTGATTGAAGACTTTGATGCTTTTGGGATTAGTTTAATTCCTAGAGAGGAGAATCAAATAGCTGATTCATTAGTTGTTGCCGCAAGTACCCTAGAACCCATGCAAGGCTCCAAGCTTAAGAGATTCTCAGTAGAATTGATATCCACCCCGGCTGTCCCTAATAATGTCAGAAACTTTCAAGTCTTCAGCGATGATCAACATATCCTTGCTTTTCTAGCAAGCTCAGATGTTTTTGAAGGACAGATCATCGATGATTCCGATAGGGATCAAGGAGACTGGAACCCCAAAGACTGTGATACAAAAGGTGTATTCAATTTAAAAATTAATAGTATTCCCAAGGGAATGGTGGCCTTAGAAAGAATTTTTTATTCACACCCAAGGGCTCGGGAAAAGGTGTCAACCAAAGATAAAGGAGGTGAATATGAAACTGTTAACCTAGCTTATTCTAGCCCTGAAAGAAATGTTTACATAGGGAAAGGCTGCCCTGGAGCAATTAGAAAAGATATACTAAAGGAACTAAAGAAAGATGTTGCTGCAATAGCTTGGGGATATGAAGATCTAAAAACATTTGATGCTTATGTGATAACTCATACTATTCCTTTGAAGCCTGAAGCTAGAGCATTTCAGCAGAAACAATGTCCTATCAATGCCCTAATTGAACCACTAATCTTTAAGGAAGTTTAGAAATTTCTTTTTGCAAGAATAATCTTCCCTGTATGACATTCAACATGGGTGGCTAACTTGGTTCCAGTTCGTAAGAAGAATGGAGAGATCCGGCTATGTGTAGATTTCAGGAATCTGAATAGAGCTTCAAAAAAAGACAACTACCCACTCTCTCTTCTGGATGAAGTCTTGCAAATTGTCAATGGGTCTTAGATGATGTCATTCCTGGATGGCTATTCCGGGTACAATCAGGTGATCATTAATTATGAAGATAGAATTAAGACAACCTTCACTACTAAGTGGGGAACATTTAATTACAAGAGGATGTCACTTGGTTTGATAAACGCTAGAGCAACCTTTTAGCATGCCATGGATGTAGCGTTCAAAGATTTGATTGGTAAATGAATCATCGTTTACATGGATGACCTGACAGTATTCTCTAAAGATAGACTAAACCATGCTACAGACTTGGCTAAAGTTCTTGAAAGATGCATCCAATATGGTGTCTCTCTGAATCCCAAAAAGTGTGTGTTTGGGGTTTCTGAAGGGAAACTTTTCAGACACATAATCTCGGAAAGAGGGATATCGATAGATCCAGACCGAGTTGAATCTATTTTAAAGTTAACCATGCCAGGAAGTAAGAAGGAGATGAGATCTTTCTTTGAAAAGATCAACTTTGTGAGAAAGTTTATCACAGGTTTTGTAGAGATTGTTAAACCTTTGAACGAAATGATGAAGAAAGATGCTAGAATAGAATGGAGTAACAAGGCAAAGGTTGCTTTTTCTCAAGTCAAGAAATCAATTTTGGAAGCGCCAGTCCTCACCAACCCTGACTACTTGAAGCCATTTTATATTTATTCTTTTGCTTCTGAACACTCATGTGTAGCTGTCCTGACACAATGAAGAGAGGAAGGGGATGAGAGGCCAATCACCTTCATGAGCTCTCCATTTAAGAATGCTAAAGTCAAGTACCCACCTCTTAAGAAGCAATCTTTTGTGTTGGTTAGAGCTGTCAAGAAGTTCAAGCACTATATGGACTTCGAAGTTAGATTATTGCTATAGTTCCTGATGCTGTTGTGAAGTCTCTACTTTTGCAGAGCAAGTTGGGAGAACAAAGGGGGAAATGGATGGCTATTCTATAGGAGTTCGATCTGGAGATTCTCCCTATGAAACTTGTCTGAGGTCAAGGTCTGTCTAAAGAAATGGTGAATGCTAGTGAGAACATTATTTGTCAGCAATACACAACACAATCCTTTTCCAATGACCCTTGGTATGTCGATATCATTTATTTCATGCTCAATAATCGGTGACCAAAGGGAATGAATACAACCCAAAGGAGAGAATTGAGAATGAAAAGTTCCCATTATATGCTCAAAGGAGGATTGTTATACAAAAATAATTTTGAGGGAGTTTACCTACGATGCCTTAATCAGCAAGAAGCTAGGCACACAATTGTTGAATTTCATGGGAAACATGGCACAAGCCATGGTTCTGTAGATTCGTTAGCACATCAGATTCTTAGATCTAGTTATTATTGGCCATGTGTGTTCAAGGATGCCCACCAACATGTAAGGACATGTCATGTATGTCAAATTTCTACATCAAGGGAGCATAATTCAGCAATGTCTCTACAACCAGTATATGAGGTAAGACCATTTTCCCAATGGGGACTTGATTTTATTGGGGTAATTAATCCAAATTATTCTGCAGGACACAAATTCATTTTGACTACCACAGATTATTGCACAAGATGGACAGAAGCTATACCTTGCAAGAATAGCACAATGGAGGTAGTAATCAAGTTCCTCACCGAATGCATCACAACTAGGTTTGGAGTACCCTTCACATTGGTATGTGACAATGGCCCTTCCTTTTCTTTTGCCGATTTTATATCATGGGCTTATGATCATAAAATTGTTTTAAAGTATTCTTCAAACTATTATTCGCAAGGAAATGGAGTTGCGGAATCAACTAATAATAATCTCTTAGGAGTAATTAAAAAATTGTTAGAGGAAAATCCTAGGGACTGGCATACCTAGCTAAGATTTGCTTTGTGGGCAGATAGGACTAGGATCAAAGCTACTTTAAAGACTTCACCATTTAAGCTAGTATATGGCCAAGAGCCTGTGTTCCCCATTCACTTACAAATACCTGTCCTAAAATTTATGTAGAAATTTTACTCTAGTGATGACAGGATTGAAGTAAGGTTAGTTGGCTTGTTGAAATTGGAAGAGCAGAGAGATGTTGCCTTGCATCAATTCTTCAGACACCAAGTTGTTGTCAAACGTTGGTTTGACAAAAGATCCAAAATCAAGGCTTTCAGAATATCAGACCTTGTGTTGCTATGGGATCAGGCTAACGAAAAGAAAGGTGATCAACAGCAGTTTGATAAGCTCTGGTTGGGTCCTTATCAAATTGCTGAAATCCTAGGAGAAAATGCTTTCTAGTTAAGCGGTTTAACGAGAGAACCTGTTCCATTGCCTATCAATGGACAGTTTCTCAAACATTATTTTGGGCCGTGAAAGATCTTTGTATTTTGTTGGGTTGTATATATGTAAATAATTTGTTGTTTCGCTTGTAAATAGTTTTGTTGTTTTCCTTGTCTGCCTTTTTTCTTTTGTTCTTTTGTTTGTTGTTTCTTTTTTGTGTGGGGACCTTCATTTTATACAATTGATGAAGGGGGTTGTTATCTGAAGTATACTTTGGTTACTAGGAGAGAAGTTGGTTTAGATATTTTCAGGTTTTTTGATTGGATGATTTTGTCTTAAATTCATTGTTTTATGTCCATTATCAATAAGAGTTGTGGAAAGTTTTGAAAACAAGGTGCAAAGTAAACAATCTTCATTAGCTACAGCTGAATCTACCACAAATCAATAGAAATGTCTCCTTTTGTAATGGTACATTTGTCTTAGGGCCATGGTGTTGCAAAATTTGAGTGAAAAATCCAATTCCCCAGATGCTATTATGAGGTCCACAGTAGTTTTCAACCCAGTACATATGTCAGACATCTAACATATTGAGAAAGAATTGAATGAAATATCTAAAACTCCAAGGGAAAAGAAAAAGAGAAAAGAGAACTATCTAAGAAAAGAAAACTCAATATGAATGGGTGATTCTAGTATCTCTATCGGGGCTATGGACGTCTGACTGGCAATAGAGAAATGTTGTGAGAAAACTAGAGGTATCTTCGCCGAAGCTATGGACGCTTGACTGGCAGCGGAGCAATGCCCAGGATATCATTGCACAACAGCTAAAGGGAATCAACTCATGTAGTTCAAATCTTGCACATTATTGTTCTGAAAGATGAGGAAAACTTTGTAAGAGGGTGATGCACCACCAAGCACACACATAGATTCAGGGGTAGCCATTGTTGATTTACATTTGAGATTCTAGCTCAACCTTGGTTGTTAAAACTGACCTAACTGGAGTTGTGATGTCCATAAACTAGGATTTCTGGGTGACTGAATCCTTCGGTTTCTTGAAAATGGTTAAACTGTTTCCCTAGGAGAGTCACCAATTGTTATTCCTTGCATAACCACCCCCTTTTAAACTTGTTTAAAATAGGTCCCCCTTGTTTTGTTCTATTTCATTTGGCCTTTTGTTTTATGCCTTAGGCATTTTTATTTTTGTTATGGTAGACGCAAAACCGGGACCGAAACCGAACTTTGGAATTTCTTCCAAGTTCTGGTTTTCATCCCGTTCCGGTTCCGGTTCCGTCAATTTCCTTTGTTTTTGCTTGTTCGTCGCCCTTTGTTCTAGTGGAAGTGGGATGCGGATCGAAACCAAACTCTGGAACTTTTTCTAAGTTCTAGGTTCCTGATCCGATCCAGTCCCAATTCTGCCGAGCTCATTTGTTTTTCCTTTTGTCCTGATCATTTGGTCATGGGATCTTTTCTTCCCTTCCCTTTTTCTTTTTCGATCTTTTTCATCATCTCTTTGTATGTTGTCGGAGGCGGAGCCGGGATGGAAACCTAACCTGGAATTTGGAGAAAGTTCAATGTCCAGTTTTTGTTCCGCTTCCGCCCCCATTGTGGTTCGCCCGGGATCGATTTTTGCTCCAATCCCGCTTGCGTTTGTTCCCAGGTTTCTTTGCTTTTTGCAGACACAGAGCTGGAATGTGGGCTGAACTTGGTAATGATGGTTATTTCCATATTCAGTTCACGTTCTGACTCCGGTCCCAGTTCCAGTTTCATCTTGGCTCCATCCCCACTGGTATTAAAGGTAAGTGTTGTTTCTGGTTCGGATTTGGTCCCGCCTCCGCCAGAGTTGAATTTCATTTTGCTAAGTATAATTAAATCAAAGATATACGAAAGGTAGGATGAATGGTGATATTTCCTATGCTTTAGATGACTAATGAAGGAATTTTTTTGTAGGGTTAAAGCATGTTGAGAGGGACTGATGTTGTTTCTCAAGGGAGTCAACCCGCAAAGGTTCCGAGCCAAGAGGAAAGTGTAAAGGAAGAAGCCGTGGGTCTTAATGACAGATGGGTGTCTACTGGAAAAAGTAGATCGACATTAATGATAGTGCTTCAGAGCATTCAAGGAGGCTTTGCTAGAGTAGTTTTTGAGGTCGAGGATGAAATGCGTGATGTCTTAATGGTGGACATGAGGGCTGCGAAGTTAATGATGGTGGTTGTAAAAGATCTAGAAACCATGCCTGAGAGCAATCTTTCGCCAACTTGAACAGAGTATATGCATTAAATGTATCCTTGACTTTGTTCAAACCCTTATGGAGCCGACTTATTTTGTAAACCCTAAAACAAGGGCCAAGGAATTTTTGGCACATTTTGTATATATGGTACTTTTTCCTCTTTGTAAAAGGACGAGATAGAGATATAGATACACAGAGATAGATATTTTTTTTAAGGGAGATATTTTTAGGAGAGGATCTTCTTTTCTTTTCTTTTTTTCATCTTCTTCCTTTTGGTTAAGGATTAGCAAGTTAGGGTTAGAAGGAAAATAAAAATGAGAGAGCAGAAACAAAGTAGAAGTTAAGTTTAGCATTGGGAGGAAGTAATGTATCTTCCAGATTCTCTTAGTATAGATGGAGATAATTCGAAGACATGGGTTTTCTGTACACCGGTGATCTTGCTAGACTTGTAAATGTTGTTTATTTTTTTCATGAACAGTAGAACTAACTAGATTTAAATCTACTTCATATTGTGCTCCAGAATGGTATTTATCTTGGGTTAATTATTTGATTTGAAAAGCTTTCAAGGAATGAAATTTTATCTTAGGTTTTGTTTAAATGATGATTTTCAATCTACGGTTAAAAGTTTGCACTTTGAATGAATGAAAATTTGTATTAATTACAAGTTAGCTTTATTCTGCAATTTCAGTTTAGGAATTCCTTGGAAGGCAACAAGTCTGATTAGTTGGATGAATCAACATTCTCTTCAGTTTAAAATTTTTAATCTATCTTTTTCCGTTTCTTTAAAACCACCGATTAAAGTAGGGTTTAAATATATGTTTGATCTTATAACAATCCAGAAGCTCAATACCATCAAGCCCCTTGAACATTACAACCATATTGACCATTTCGTGAAATAACAATGTTGTGAACCAACATCAAAGACCTTGGGAGGTGATCAATTTGATTGCTGATTGTCTTTTTCAGGAGAGGTGGGATATTTCACTTTCATCTTACCTACATGTTATGGGTCAAATTGGCACCATCAACACAACCTAACATAGAACCTTCACCTATTTATTGCAAAAGACCAAGAGATAATAAAAAAAATCTCGTTATGTCTCCTAGAATAAAACAAGTTTACATAGTCAAAGAGAAAGTGGTTGAACAACCTTCCATGGTTCCTTTTGTTGCTCCCCTTAGGGAAGAAAAGAAACATATGGTTGATCATCTCGATCGTACACAAACACAACTTGATAACTGAACTAAAAGAAAAAGAGGTGTTAGGGAGCATAGGCGTAGATGTCATGCCCTTGATCAAAGGTTAAATTAAGAAATAAATCAAGAAAATCAAGATCCAAACTTGACTGAAGCAATGCATGATGAACCTCCCCCTTCACAACAACAAAAATATCCTCTAGTACAACCATGACAAGAGTTCAACCCTTCTATAGACATTATCATCCAACCTCCTGTTGTGATTAACTTGGATGACGACGATGAGGTTGCTAAAATTGATGAAGAGGTGCATAATAAATTGAATACATTATTTTCCTCTTCTATGAGATTGCATGAAAATTCTCCTAGGAAGAGTGTTGAACTTGAAAATGACCCTAGTTTGGCACTTGCTATTGTCCCTTTGGCTAGTTGTCTGCCTTTTGTATATGATGAACATGATTGGGATGTAGACAAGTTTCTCATAGGTTGACTTGCATGTGCCTTACTAGACTTTCACATTATTTCTTTTTCTTTTGTGTGATTGCATGTGCGTTCAATGTGGTCCCCCATGACATTTTGTTTGATGTTCTCTCTCTCTTTCTTTGTGACATTCCTCTATTTGTATTTGCATTCTTCTCTATGTTGTAAATCCTCTATTTTTTCCTTTTATATTTTTCTTTGTCTTGTGTTTTCCTTTAGAGGATGACACAAGGCATCGAGAAATTCATGTCTCTTCCATGTTGACCCAAAATATTCTCCTTTACTTTTCTTTATCTTTTTCTTTGTCTTGTGTTTTCCTTTTGAGGATGATGCAAAGCATTAAGATATTCATCCCTCTTCCATGTTGACACGAAAGGTTTTTCTTTTTTTTTTCACTCTCTTTGTGTCATTCTTCATGTTCTATGAGTATTCGGGGAATGATGATAGTTTCAAGCTCTCTAAAAACATTGTAGAAAGAACATACTGACCCCAAATCCATAGACCCCTCATGTGTTTGGAGTTTCATTTTGAGGGCAACCCATTTTATTTTTCAATTTTCATGATGTAGCTTCCTTTGGAAACACATGTCTTGGCATAGGGCTTTCCAAGTTAGCTCTCATGTCTTATTTATTTTGATCATTTATCATTTGCTACTTTAAATTAATTGCTCACAGCATGGTGTTTAACAATTTCTTTAAAGTGGGGGCATACATTGGCATTATTCTTTTACATTTTCATTTCATGTTTCATTATGTAGTATTCTTACTTTATGTGATGCACCTTTCGCTTTGTGGTGACATTGGGTGTGATTTCCTTCAAAAGTGTGATCTCTCTTATCATATTATATTCCTCTTAGTGGTTTTATGTGATACACTGCATCCCCTAAGTTTTGAATCTTTTATTCTTTGATTGGTCCTTTCTTGGAGACATTAGGCACAATGCTCCCTAAGTTAAAGACCCTACATGAATTAAGCAAGACTCCTTTGAACGTTCCCTATGGTTGCATTTGCAAATTTGGTTATATGGCCACCTTGCATAATACACCTTGCATGCCTGTGGAGCCATCTTGTTTGTTCATGAATCCCAAGCAAACAAATCTTTGCTTTGCTCATAAAGCATGAATTTCATTTTTGTGTGGCACCTTATCAAAGTTATCAGGAGGTATAACTTTGGTATGGTTTGATGGGAAGCCCAACTGATGCATGACTTTTCCATAGCCACTCGTGTGTGTGTGTGAGTGCATACCAAGCATGTGTGTATGTGTCTCACCTCTTTGGATTACTCACCTAGTGGACAACCTGAAGTTCCATTGCCTTAGAGTGAGCATGCATTTTCAAACAAACAACCTAGATCTGATCCACATCGTGTTGGACAAATGGTTGAAGCTTGATCCATCCACCCTTTTTTTATTTTTGTTTTACTTTCTCATTTTCTTTGGTAGCGTATGCTTGTGCCTTGATGATGCTCTTTATATCATTTTCATGTGTCTTCTTTTGTGCCTATGATGGTTTTCCATGGGATCTTGATCCTAGGGGCTTGATCACCCCTCTTGATTGTTGTCATCCTATCCTACCATCATTGGTGCACTTGGACCCCTCTTAATGTGAATTCGTCTACTTTAGTGTGATTTTGAAGCAAGTTCCTCATCTCACTAAAGTGGGGGCTAAACGTAGTGTCAAAAAATGTCATCCGTGACATTTTCACACTTGTTTGGGCCCTCATAAAATTAAGTTTAATGACTCCTTGACTTAGTGTTGTAATGTGTTTAACACACTCACATTAGGTCTTGGGACCTTGTAAACTAAATAAACCTAATCATACCTTATTTAGGGTGTTGTGATGTTTTGTAACACACTTTCACACTTTTCTATTGTTTTATTAAATAATGGAGCTTCTTTATGGTTTAATTGGCTTTATTTTACATCCACAAGCCTTAATTAATGCATCTTTTCAAGGATAATCCTGACATAAACCAACATCCAATCATAATTCAAGTGTTTTTAGGTTATGTGGCCCAGATTTAGTGATCTAGGATTCATACACCACCTTGGGCATATGAGTCCCACCTAGGGTTTTGGGCCTCGATTTGGATTTCACACCTTTCTAAGCATTTTTGAAAATGGTCCCATAATTAATGCCTAATGGGACTCATACGCCACTTTTGGCATATAAGTCCCATGTGGCCCCAAAATTAAATTTAATTCAAATTATTAACGAGATTTTATTCTCCTAGAATTGATGTCGGCTTGTAGTGTTGTAATTTTGATTTTTTTTGCATAAACAAGTATAAATACAAGTTTCTTTCACTCATTTTACACCTAGCAAGTTGAATGAGCATTCTTATAACAAGTTTGAGTTCACAAGTGTATTCAAGTGTTTACAAGAGCATTCAAGAGAATTCAAGAGCATTCAAGGGTAGAATATCAAAGCATTATTCAAGCATCAAGCATCATGTCAAAGTCATAATGCATTATGTTTGTTTTTTATCTAATAATTGTGATGTAGGGTTTCATGATTCAAGCTAGTATTCAATTCAAGATCTATCACATTCAAGAAAGAGTCAAGATCTACATCCATTGGAGCCATTTCATACATGTTTGCAACACTTAATTGCTAGGATTTATTGAGTTGCAGTGACATATTTTTTTCATTCATCATTCCTTCATCTTATTTCATTTCATTTCAAAGTTTGATTACCAAAATGGGGTTTGACCAAGGCAAACCCCTTTCCACTAACAAAACATTCTCATTCAACTTGCTAGGTGTAAAATGAGTGAAATAAACTTGTATTTATAATTTTTTATTCCAAGGGTAAAAGCACAAAGTTGTGTCACACTTTATAAAGGAAACAATTCACATTGATCCAACTTTTAAACTTGAATCACTAAAAAGTGGCATATATGTTTTGAATTTTTAAATTTTACAAGTATAAATACAAGTTTCTCTCACTCATTTTACACCTAGCAAGTTGAATTAGAATTCTTATAACAATTTTGAGTTCACAAGAGCATTGAAGAGCATTCAAGGGTAGATTATCAAGCATTATTCAAGCATCAAGCATCATGTCAAAGTCATCATGCATCATGTTTGTTTTTGAGCTAACAATTATGATGTAGGGTTTCATGATTCAATCTAGCATTCAATTCAAGATCTATCACATTCAAGCAAGAGTCAAGATCTACATCCATTGGAGCCATTCCATACATGTTTGCAACACTTTATTACTATGATTTGGTGAGTTGTAATGCCATATTTTGTTCATTCATCATTCCTTCATCTTATTTCATTTCATTTCAAGGTTTGATTACCGAAACGGAGTTTGACCAAGGAAAACCCCTTTCCACTAACAAAAAAAAAAAATTCCCTCTCTTTTGTGTGTGATTTGCAGATCTAGGTTGAATGAACATTGAAAATAAAATTGGGAGAAATTTTTCAAAGTGTTCAAAGTTGTCAAAGTTGTTACCTTGCATTGGAGATCGTTGGAGAACATCTACAGGTTGCAAATCAGGGTTTCAAATCTAGAAATCAATTGGAAAGGACCGAGCAAACATTGAGGAGCAGAATCAGACTTTGTATTTTTAGAAAACCCCAACTGGACTGATACGCAACTTCTAGCATATGAGTCCCAATATAGGTCAATTTCTAGATTTTTGTAGATCCTGAATCTACACTTCTAGAAACTTTTTCCTACCTACAAACCCTAATCTGGGACTAAATCGCCTAGTCTAGCGTATGAGTCCCACTCAACATTATTTAAATTAGTGTTTTTAGCATTTCAAAGCTTCATCCAATCCTCTTCAAGTCTCTAGGTGCACACCTTTCATCTCTTAGCTTTCCATTATGTTTTGCATGCTTTTCTAGGTCATTTAGTAAAGTATTGCATTGCATTATGTTTAAGCACTATATCTTGCATTTCATTAGTCTTTCCAAGCCCTATCTTGGTGGTGAACCCCTCTTTAGTTTATAATCAGACCCTAGGACATCCCTATTGTAAGATCTCTTTCTCCTCTGCATACTTTAGATTGAGATCTCTAGGGTTTTCTTTGAATGAGAGAGTGTGAAGATCATTATTCTATCTCCCAAGCATAGAAGCAACAAAATTCAACCTTTCAACATGTAAATTTTTAAGTAGATGCATCTCAAAGTTAAACAAGTAGTTAACATATAAATTAAATATCTTCAAATAGTTAGAGCATACAAATCTATATAAAGTAACATATCATTTATAAACTCTCCTCACAATCAACACTACATAGAAACCTCCAAAATGAAACAAATAAAAAATACATAATAGTAGCATATGTCAAATATTTGAAGATGTGTATACTAATAACTTGCTAACATAAACTATCCTCAAAAAGAGTAAAATAAAAGGATAAGGATAAGATATTCAACCTATTACAAAGGTAATAAAATCTCTTGCTATTCAAAAAGAAAATCGACCAAGTGAATGAAATGTTTTAATACTATATATAGGTTAATGAAATCTCCCCCAAGGTGGGAATGCCTATGAACCTACTAGTGTACAACACAACTCACAAAGGAATGCTAGTGATATGTATGCCATCCCTTAATTTAGTTGCATACAAAGGATGAAATAAATTGGATGAATGGACAAACTAATATGCTAAAAGCATGTAAATATAGTGAATGGTATGATTATAACATAAACATGTAATGACATAAGGAAAATGTGACCATGAATTTACATATAGCATGGGATGTGCAAGATATTATTGTCCAAAATGAAGGAAAATAGTGGTAATAAAATACTAGAGAAGGATTATATGAGCATGAGTAAATTGTATGAATGCAAGATCATAAGATGTACAAGCATGCTAAGAATAATATATGTAAAATAATTTGGTATAAGAATGATAAGGACCAAAAATATGATGTAAGTATGACAAGCATGAAATGTAAATATTATAATCATTAAACATAAGGAATTATGATAGCATCAAGTGTCATGTAAGATAGGAACATGTGGAATCATAAGTAGTGAACATGGAACATAGGAGGTAAGGAAACCAACAAAGAATATAAGATAGCAAATGAGCTACAAAAAAAGTATAGGAACACATTCCAAACATGTAGGTTGATAAATCTAACATATTCCATAAGTCCAACCACCCACTTCCACATAATTGCACTTGTTTTACATTACATTCATTGATTACTTAAATAGTAGAAACTAAATGATACAAATTTTTTGCATCTTCTATTTTAAACAAAAACTTGTAATAAATTAAGAGATGATGATATTGACATTGGAGTGATGGGAGATAAATAGAAAATAGAAAATAGAAAATTTGTTTGGAATTCCCCTGTTGGTTAGTATACCCTCTTTGGAGAGATCAATGGTGCCCAAATAAGGTAGCATGTATGAAGCTTTTTTTGGGTCATTCTTCTTCTCTAGGTTGGGTTTCTTGTTCTTACCTGACACATTTTTCTCCATGTTGACTAGAGTTGTAGAGAATTGATTGAAGTCTTGTTTGATTCCCTCAATGTTAGTCCATCCAAGACTAGAAGCCTTCACTTGATGCAAGTACTCTTCATCAAGTGAATGCTTCAACATAAACTTCACACTTCCATCAATATCATGGCTTGATTGGGGGTGGACATAGATGAGAGCATAAACTCATATGGGTAATTCATTTTTTCGCTTACTCAAGGAATGTTTCTTATGAATCAGGCATTAACTAAGGGGGGCATGTATCTTCCATATGCATGGTAAGTATATGTAATCCAGATGATGGTGATGATTTATTCCACAAATTCCTCCATTGATTTTATCTGATGCCATCCACTTTCCTTCTTCAAGTCTCCATGTCCCACATCCATTACCTTCTTCCATCATGCTTGCAATTCTATGTATTCCTTGATTGCAATGTCACTCTTGCAGTCCAAAGATAAATATTCACTCACCTATTGCTTCAAAGTAGACCAATCATCCATAGCATATGGGTAGCCTTCTACCAGAAGCCTCAATTTTTGAAGTGTCATTGAGTAGAAATAACATCCCTCTCCATAAATTTCATAAATCAAATTATATTTATGATGACACAATCATTTGGCAGTATAGAGTAATGGAACAAAGATAGTACCATCGCTTGAATAGATTTCATTATTTCAAATACATGGATCCAAAAATTCTTAAATAGACAACATGCATGGAGAGATGTATCTCTTACATGAGACATGATCTTAAACATGGAAAATATGTTGGAGTGTGATTAAATATAATTTATATATTTTTTTACCACCTTGCAAAAACTTTACTTTATCACACAATTTAACTAGATGATGAGAGCCACCTATTAAAAAATAGGCTGATTAGTTGCCCATGTATAAATGAAGAATATTTAACATGAATGCCTTCTTGAAAGTATACAAACTTATCTCTATTTTAAACATACTTGATTACCTCAAGGTTACAATACTTTGTTGAGTTAGGTCAACATGCATGAAAGGAAGCTTAATTGTCTCACCTGCTTCACTCTTTAAGTGATCCATCATTCTGCAATCACTTTGGCTTCAATGCTCCAGGAGGAGATTAACAAGCACGACCTTGCTACTGAACCTAGCTCTAGTTAAGCCAAGATGGATGTGTTCAAGTTCCTCATGGAGGAATGGGAAAATATTTCCAAGTAGGGGGCTTAGGGGTTAAGTTTCCTATCCACTTATTTTGTTAGGTTTTGTTTTTTACTATTATTTTGTTGTTACTGACTTGTCTGTATTTTGTTAAAAATGGTTATCTAAAATTTTGACCTTGTGGAATTTTGTGTTAAGGGTACACCACCCTATAAATGTTTGTAACGCCCCATCGCGCAAACCCCAAAGGAATAAGTAAAAACACAACAATTTTTTTTTTAAAAGAACATAATAAATGTACTTAAGTATTCCAACATAACAATGTTCTAAGTTGCACAACTAAATCCCTTGGCGTATACGAGGTGACATTACTAAACTAACCCATAACAAAGATAATAGATTAAACATTAAATAACCAATAGCATAAATCCATTCATACTCATACCACCATTTAAAACATCCATTAAGGATAACCACATTAATAAGAGTAAACCATATTAAACCATATATGCAAAACACAAATGAATTAATCATGAAGATATTAAATATATATATATATATATATATATATATATATATATTTCTACAGATACAACATAACATAATCAGTAATTACAAATGATAGTTCATGAATGATTACATGGTAAGAATAAAAATTACATCAATATGATAGTACAACATAATGAACATGTAAACAAATTACATCAAGGTCTTCCCAACACATGTGGGAGAGATACATCAATAAATGAAATGCATTAGTAGTACAAATACACATCTGGAGCATATGAATCCTGGATCAACAACATCTGCCAAAACCTTGCATTGAATAGTACACCTGCATCCAAGGGGACCCAACGGGGTGCGTAGCACATTCCACCCAACCACCCTCGTGCTGGGAGTAAACAAGAAAGGATCCCCTACCAAGCACATCTAACAGTAACACAAGACTAACTCTAGACAAGATAACATAATATCACTAGACCACACTAAAAACTAAACAACGATAAATCACCAAAAGACATAACAATAGACCACTTCCATAGGACTTCAATAAAACAACTCAAATGGAATGCTAGAGGAGAGTGTCATCACATGACTTCACATGAATTATCCAGACAACCTATCACAAGGTGTCGCCTCCATCTATACATGGATTATCCAGACAACCTAGTTCAAGGTGCCGCCTCTATCTATGGTTCTCCTGACAGCCTATCCCAAGGCGCCGCTCCATAGGGTTACTCATGCGGTATCGTTAACCTCTCGTGAAGACAAGGAAATGATCTTTCCAACCACGGCCTTATCGGTCCCCTTTAATCTGTGATAGCACTAACAGGCAGACGAGGCATCATAATTATCTTATTAATGTTTAACCACCCACCCATAATTAATTACTTAGGTTATCACTGATTACTTTAACTCTACGTGGGTTACCCTGACAGCCCCTTTGTACGTTGGCCCCCACTTAGAGCCACTCTCTCTAAACACTCAAACACAAATATCCAACACAAAAGGATTGTACCAACAAGAAATACTGAACCAACAAATGGAACATCCACGAGGAAAAACCATCTCGCCAAAATCATATGAACAACATCCACAAAACGGTACAATCCAAGTGTAAACTAAAATCACAACCATAGTCAAAACATAGGCCAAACATCAAAATACAAGATCAAAATCAACATCAGTATCCCCATCTCCGGAAGTTACTAATCAACAACTTAAGTTCCTATATTAGGATAAACTAGCTCTAGAGTTTCCCACATGACATAAACCCAAATAAAATAAAATCAAAATTAATTAAATGAATAATCTCGAGAGTAACTAATACATAAAACAACTCCATAAAACAATTTACAATGAACAACAAATTTTATCAAATAAATAAATCAATTACTCAAAAAAAAACTCCATTTTATTTTAAACACAAAATTTATCTCTAACTTTCTTGATTACATTCTAACATTGCAGATTGTAAAATTATCAAATTAAATCATAATCACAACATACATAAAATCAGCGCCATATATATATACACATTCATATATATATATATACACACATGCATATATATATATATATATACACATGCATATATATATATATACGCTTTTTAAACGTATATACATATATATAAAATCCATTTATATAATAAAATCATATATTCAAATTCTATAATAAAAATCACCCATGATATATACAACGTGTATATATATGTATACACACACACACACACATAATAAAAAAAGGCCGAAATACAAAATCCGCGTAAAATTTTCAATGAAACTCATATATATATATAAAAACTTAAACCACAAAAACAGGCCACAACTCGTACCCTAGTGGGTACTGCAGTCCCCACTATGGGGAGGTTGCAGCCCCCACAGGGCTGCGTACAGCAGCCATCGACTGTTGTGCGCAGCCTGTGGTGGCTGCGTACCACCGCCACAGATTCAGGGGTGGTACAGCCTCGGCCAACCACTCCCTTCCCAAAAAAAACAAAAAAATACTTTTATTTATTTTATTTTTTTAATTTTGTTTACTTTTATAATATAAATTTCTATATATTAAATTTCCTCCCCACAATTTTGAATTTCTAAAACCCAAAAAACACATAGAAACACATATGATAAAAAACACCCAGAATTTTCACAATAAAGATGTATATATATATTTTTATATACAATTCGATTTATATATATATATTGACTTCTATATATATATATATATATATAACTATAATTTACAATTAAATAAAATAATAATCTGTTCTATATCTGACACAATTAAATCTGGGCATGCAAATTCAACAATATATCAAAAATGATTTTTCTTTCCAACAATAATTTCTCAACCAAATTTTATTGACGAACAACAGGAAATTTAACTATAGTTTTCAATAGAAAATTCAAAGCTTTAATAACACAAATTTTTCCATCACAGAAAACCTCTGTAAAAAAAATAGAGAAATTAATTTTCAAACATGGCAAACAAGATTTTGTTCACATAATGTTAAATCTAAAGAAATAATAATTTTGAAAGAACCTGGAGTCCTTCGTTCAATGTAGAATCCAAATGCAATAGCTTTCTCCCTCTTTGCAAGTAGAATCCCCTCTGCAGTTTCTTCTCAGTTTCCTTCCTCCAGCTCTCTTCTGAATCAATCGTTTTTTAATCTTTTTCTTATAGAACAACTTTCACCTAGAAGCACAAAACAAAACCTATCTTTTTCTTTTCTTTTTCAGACAAAAAACTAGAAAAAAACCTTCTATGTGTAAAAACCCCCTCACAATAAAAATAAATAAAATTAATAAAGCTCATCATCTTTTTCCTCAAAAATCTTCCACATTCATTGGTTCTTTTCTTGCTTTTAAAAGCACACACTTATCTCACCATTTTAATTAAAAATTAATTAATTCCACATGATATTATCCTCACAAGATATTTCCTTCTGATTTTCTAATTTAATATCAGAAAAAAGATAATATATAATTATCATCATCATTACTAATTTAAATTAATTATTTACACTTTTAATTAATTAAATAACTTTTTAATTTACAATATATTTAAAATTCAACATTTTACTAACTTACAATTAATCAAAGCAACAAAACAACATTAATTAATCTTATAAAATAAAGATCAATTAAATAACCACTAACCATAAATAAAATAAATAATCAACAATTTAACAATACAAAGACAAGGACAAAACCTAAATCATGACCCAACAAAACTCACAACGGGATGACGGACTTGGGACGGGGACACTTCCTTATCAACTCCCTTTTTCAACATTGTACCCGTTGGGTTAATTTAATGCTCGCCCTCTCCTATCGAAACAAGTGGAATCGAGACTTTATTCCTGCAATTCCTGCATAAAAATAAACATCAAGTAGCATGTAAATCTCCATTGCAGACACACCGTGAAAGGAAATTGCGGGGTAGCAGGGCGCTCACAAGTGAGTGATGCTACTTCGTCCTTTCACCAAGACTCACTAACAACCATATCAGAAAACATAGCATCATAGAATCACAACATCGTCACATATATAATATTAAAGAAACCATAGCACAATCAAATGATATAGCCACCACATAAAGTATCATAAATCATCATAATAATGTCAAGTGCAACAACCAACTAAACTATGAATCCACACACAACCAAGTCGGTGAACTAATCACCATCACAAACCAGTATTAAACTAACACATAAGAGTATCAAAGAATAGAAAAGAGTATCAACAACATGGGGGTATTACAATGTTGCTTATATAATCAAAAACATACTTGATTACCTTTATTCATGTATTTCCTTTTGAAACATTGTCTCAAAATGATTGGAATAATTACAACACTAGAAAACCTTTCCTTTCCTCTACTCATCATTATCCATGTAACAAGATGTCTTTCATAGTTATATCAATAATGGAGGTGAAGCTTGACAAGAGAAAAATACTTTTCATATTACGATGGCATTCTTCAAAGTTGCCACAACCACTCAACTTTATAAAGATAACACTCAATATATACTAAATTTACCATTTGAAATTATCTATGCAACCAAAGATTTGGCAATGATCTTTGTGATCAACACTAGAACTTTGTAAATTTAGCAACAATCTCTATGATCAATAGTACAACTTTTTACATTCAACAATGATCTATATTATCAATACTACAACTTTTTAGATTTTGAAAACAATGACCTCTATGATCAATGTTGCAAATTTTTAGATTGAACAACGATCAATGTTATAAATTTTAGATTTAGTAATAATCTTTGTTATCAATACTACAACCTTTTAGATTTAACAATGATCTCTACAATCAATGCTACAACTTTTTAGATTTAGTAATGATCTTTTTTATCAATGTTACAACTTTTTAGATTTAACCATGATCTCTATGATCAAGGCTACAACCTTTTAGATTTAGCAATGATCTTTGTGATCTATGCTTCTTATTCCACATATATAAGTTCTCTAACTGCAAATCTCATGCCTCTAAATGGATAGAATTCAAGTTGCCCTAATAGTGGTTAACAATCTAGATATATTAAAATAAATAATTTTTAGGGTGATATATCTACCCCTTTATGTCTTCTATGATATAATGAAATTTGTTTGTGGAAAGAAAAAAGATAAAATAATAAAATGAATGGAGACAAGGCTAACTAAAATGGTCAAATTGTGAAAATAGGAGGTGTAGCCAACAAATTGTTTGTTATGAATAACATTTACTACACATAATTGTTTTGTATTGCTAACTATGGTTTTCTTTAAATTTTCATAGCTCCTAAAGGTTGAGCTTGGGCCAATTATGAATGGTTAATATTGCAAGCTCCCTCATACTACAAAATCCAAATAATCTTTTCTAAGTCTTACAATTTTATATAATTATTAAATGTGATCCTCTCTAGTAAGTTCATGGCTCAAATCAATTCAATGTGTTTATCCTCTTTATTTAATTATGATGACAATTATATAATTGTTGGTGGAAGAAATTAATAGTTTATTCCAACACCCCCCTTAATTTCTATTACTAATTTCTTCAACTTCCCAAATTACATCTTATATATTCACAAGTCTCCTTTGCTAATGCCTTTGTGAATAGGTTTGCCTCACTAATAACATATAACAAGCTAATGACTTTATTTAAGTTGTAACAAATGATCATCAATCACTCAACTAAAATATTCAAACCTTTATTAATTTTTATTTTGTTTGACATGTGAATATTTATGCTTGTACAATATTTTCAACATATTTGTGACATTTTGCCAATTAGATACATCAATCCATCCATAATTCATCTATATGCAATCTTTCATAGATTGTTTCTTCCACTCTTTATTTTAACACATTTTTTAGATTTATTCTTCAATATGCAAATAGTACAATAATGAAGATCCCAACATGTTTCATTTTTATTTTTTTGTCTATTACAATAAGAACATTGGGAACACTACATTTCGTGAATTCAGTTGTTTGTAACTATATTACTTATAACATCATTTATATTTTATTTAATTTTAACACATCCAAGACCTACATTCTTTAGCCTCACACTTAGTTCAATGGGCTCTCTAATTCATTGCCTATACTTTCCCAAACCTTTTCCATCATAACCCATTATTTTCATTATTTCAAAACCAATATTCTTTGAATAATCTTTTGTTATTATTATCACAACAAGCAAGATTTTTAGATCCAAAAACATTATTGTCTTCAACTTTACTCTTGTATCTTTAACTATATTACATATATCAAATGATTCATCAAATGAATAAGACAAATCATTTGTATCACATGAGATATTACATATTGTAGGCACATTTTCCTTTAGGTATGATGCAAGTAATTGATCTAACAAATTATTTTCTTCTTTCAATTTCGATAGATCTTTTTGAAAACTATTTTACATTGTTTATCAAACCACTTCAACTATTCTTCCAATTCTTCAAAAAAAAATCAACTTTCACCATATCAAATTTTTATTTTCTTTCTTCATTTTTTTACCAATCTTTCCCATTGAAACAAATGATTTCCTTATACAATTAAATTTTAATAATATAAAAGAACTATTTAAGCAATACTTGATGGTGATTATTTTGACAGTTTAGTACACCTCTCTAAATTAGGAAATTAAATGCCATAGTTGATGATACTTAGCTTTGGGAATGATGTGATTAGATAAATCTAGTGTGGAGTTGATTTCAATGATTTGGTACAAATAAATATTTACTTTAGATGTGCCCTCCATTTGGAGTTCTATATAGGCCTACAACTATTTAGTGGTTGAATTTGTAAGTGGATTAATCTTGCACTTGTACAATTGATGTAAGATATGAGACTAGCAATATCTAAGATTGGAATGAAGGTTGAAACATGAAAGATACAAAAAATACTACATGAATAAGAATGTGTTGAAATAGATGATATAAGGTCAATTGGATAAAAATAAATAGAAATGGGTATATGTCAAGAATTAGAGAATGAACCTTACTTTATAAAAACTGTAACATTTGTCAATATATAATTACATCAAGACATTCTATGGAAATGAACTTAAACCTAAATAGAAATTGACATGGATATACAAATTTTACCATTACACTTATATAATGCTACAATAATATTCTAATATGAACATTTGTAATTTTGTGGATCTCCATGTTAACAGTGTAACAATGAAACTGGTAGATATAGAAAATATTCCTGCAATAATATGATAAACCAAGAGGTAACCCTGTTTTGAACAGATTTAAATTGAGGGGAATAAAAAGATAAATTGTATTGGGTGTGTGCTGGTGAACAATACTAAAGCGGGCTAGTTTGAGAGTTTGAAACGCAGTGTAACAAATTTTAAGATACGGGAAAGGGAGGCTAACTGAAAGTACCTCCCCCAGAAATATTAGGCCTGTAGCTTGAGCTATAGAGATGATTATTAAATCTCACAGGAAATGTAAAAACTTAATCTGTTTAATAACCAAGTGCTGTAGCCCTTCCCTTTATTATGGCCTGTAGCGGACTTTTCATTACTATGGTAAACTCCTGCGTCTCCGCAAGATCCACCGTTTCTCCTGGTTTGCTCTGCCATTCAAATTTGTGAACCAGTGTGGCCACGATAAGCTCAACATGGATCATGGCTAGTCCTAAGCCAGGGCAAATCCTCCTCCCCACGCCAAACGGCATCATCTTGATCTCCTTGCCTCCCGTCATATCCACTTCCGCATTCATAAATCTCTCAGGCATGAATTCCGCAGGATTCTCCCACTCTGCTGGATCGTTGCCCATCTCAAAAACACAAAAATTCACAAACGCCCCTGCAGGGATATCATAACCCCCAAGACTAGAGGCTTCCGTAACGGCATGCGAAAGAACGAACTTCCCAGGGGGATGTCGGCGCAGCGCCTCCTTCACCACCGCCTCCAGGTATTGCATTTGAGAAAGCTTCTCCTCCACCAAGTTAGCCCCTTCCTTACCAGCAATGCCTTCAATTTCCTCGTAAAGCTTGGTCTGGACATGCGGATATTTTACCAAGTTAGCCATGACCCACTGTATCGTCGTCGACGTGGTGTCGGTCCCGGCGTTAATGAACTCCGAGCACAGAGTCACCATCTCTTGGTCTGTCAAACATCTCCCGCCGTCAACAGTCAGAGAAAACAGAGAATCCACATATGCCCTGCAATCTTTGCCCGCCCCCTCCGCTAACTCCGCCCGGCGCCGGTTAATAAGTGGAACCAGTGTCTCCAGCTGACGGTGGTGGATCCCCAGCATGCGCTCTCGCCGCTTCCTGTAGAAAATCCCAAGAATGGGAAACGTGTTGTCTAACGCTGGACCCGTACCGCTGAGAAGCAATTCTCTCATAAAGCCCTCCACCTCTCGGACTGCCTTCTCCTCCAGTCGTAGTCCAAAACACATGTAGAGCAGTATGCAAAAGGCCGCGTACCTCACATGCTCTATCACTTTCACCGCGCCTTCGTTTCGGGTGGCCTCGCTTTTCAAACCCTCCATGAGCACTTCCAGACCCCACTCTCTGCCCCCTCGGAAGGACTTCAAGGCAGCCGAGCTGAGGGTTTCGCTCACCAGATTTCGGCGGAGGGTTCGCCACACTGGACCGTAGGCGGCGGAATTGATGCTCATCTGGTTGCTGGTGAAGAGCTTGTGGAGGACGGCCTTAGCGGGGGGTCTGCTGGCAAACACGGAGCCCTTCTGTACCAGAGCCTCGTGGGCCAACACACGGCTTGCTACAATAATCATCGGTTGAGACCCCAATCTGATTGTGAAAATTGGACCGTATCTTCTCTGCGCTTTCTCTATAAAACCTTGAAAGCCTTGGCTCGAATACATAATATGTAATAGGTTGCCGAGAATCGGCCATCCTCGAGGACCTGGAGGGAGATTAGATTTCTTCTTGTATTTTACTAGGAGCAGCAGGGGAAGCGCTAAAAGCAGAACAAGATATACAAATGAATCCATGGCGAAGGCTGCTGGAAATGTGTCCATGAAGCTCATTTTTTTGACATCTGTACTAATCGACTCGCTGCACCTGAATCTTATAGCCGATTATTCTAGCCGATTCCGAACCGACGAGATTTCCTAGTTCGTTTATGGTACAGGATTTTTTTTAATTAAATATTTTTTTAATACTTTTATTTTTTTAATAAGTAAATATAATATACGGTATAAAAGAAAATATTACACATTGAGAAAAAGATGGGTAGAAGATATCACACCTCAAAGTTCAAATAAAATTTTGTTAGATAGTTAAAAAGACATTAAATGGCAAGAGCTATATTACAAGAGGGTAGATGGGGCCACAATCATCTAGTTATCTCCATATATCAACGAGGTACAATATAGTCATTAAATGGCAAGAGCTACATTACAAGATGGTCGGTGGGGCCACAATCATCTAGTTATCTCTATATATTAGTAAGGTTCAATATAGTCATTAAATGGCAAGAGCTACATTACAAAAGGGTAGAAGGAGCCGCAATCATCTAGTTATATCCATATATCAGCAAGGTTTAATATAGCTATTAAATGACAAGAGCTACATTACAAGAGGGTGGATGGGGCCACAATCATCTACTTATCTCCATATATCAGTGAGGTACAATATAATCATTAAATGGCAAGAGCTACATTAGAGGAGGGTGGATGGGGTCACAATCATCTAGTTATCTCCATATATTAGTAAGGTTCAATATAGTCATTAAATGGCAAGAGCTACATTACAAAAGGGTGGATGGAGCCACAATCATCTAGTTATCTCCATATATCAGCAAGGTTCAATATAGTCATTAAATGACAAGAGCTACATTACAAGAGGGTGGATGGGGCCACAAACATCTAGTTATCTCAATATATCAACAAGGTTCAAGTCATTAGGAATATGATTCCATCCAATGATCATTCCCATGCCTTGCTTTGGCCATCTCCACTACTCGTGACACTCGACCTATTAAGGCATGGGTTTTTTTTAAACTTAATGGCTAAGTATCTTTCATTATCCATGAGGTGAGGAGAATACTTCTTGTCTATTAATCGTGGAATTTCTATCATACATGTTTTGAAGTAAGAGAAATTCATATGATTCCATTTAAGCCCTTAAGTAGAGAAAAAAATGTCCTACATTTAATTAACTAATATAGTGTATGTACCAATTAGTTATAGATTAATTAAATAATTAGAATGAAGTTTCAATGTTTATGTTTTTTCTTAGTTAGCTTTGTATTTATTTTGAGGAGAGTGTTAATTATATAATTTTGTGTAAAGTCAAGTCCTTTGTCTTATGCCATTTATCAATTTGTTTACACATTCCAACGTTTGTCATATCCACACATTTAAACTCATATATGCACATACTTCCATGTACCCATTATCCACCTTGAGCCACCTTTATTTAGGTCCTTGATCAAGTTTACAATTGCAAGGACAACCTTGGACCCTTAGATTTGAGTCTTTCAAATTCAAATTTTCAAGCTCAAAATTTAGCTGATCCCTACTAGTTATTTTCCCTCCAAGGGAAAACTATATTTTTTTTGTGATTTATTGTTATGTCCTTGTATTTAGAAGCATCCAGTGCATTCATTTACACTTGCCCCCATCCTTTGAGATTATGTGCACATTATAAACACTTCAACGGGGTGCACTAAAAGGAATCTAGATTTACATGGGAATTATTGGAGCATATGCATGTCTAACTTAGATTGTTGTTTCTAATCTTGTACATACATTTTCACAAGTTGACCTAGGAGAACATGTCCCCTTGAGACAAAATGACAACCCTTCTAAGGTATTTCTAAATACTATCAACCATCTTATATTGGAAAAAAATAGAGAGGACGAAGAGCATTTAGGCAAACTACAGAGAAAAATTCTACACTACATAGGGTCATATCCAAATGGAGAGGTCAAGTATGCAAGTATGGATTTGATCCTAACTAACAAACTCAACCCGTTGCACAAATGGGAAAAGCACAAAAATTGAGGAGTTACACAAATAGATTAGGTTATTTCCAAATCAAATACTAGAAAATTTATAAAATCTTCTTCAAGGGAAATCATTCTTCAATCATAGAGCTAAGTAACATTTTTTTATATATTTATTTTCATCTTCTAGAATTTGATTCCATAATACATTAGCCACCATCTATCATTTATTAAACTAGGTTAATCATTGCTAATGTTTTATGCACTCTATTAGATTAACCTAGATTACATATATAAGGAAAGGCTTTTTTTACATTTTGGTGAACCTGTTTGAGCCCACAAAGCCTAGCTTTCCTCTAGGTTTATTACCAATAGTAAGATTTTCAAATCTACATTTCTACAAAAATTTACATACTAATTTTAGATCTAACTTTTTTATTTTTCATCTTTATGCTTCTTTGACATCTTTGAAATTCAAGGTTTGGTGACTTACTCAACTTATCATTTGCCCAACCTACCCATCCTTACAATGGATTTATGGTTTGCATGTTTCACTAGGTTTAAAATATGATATACCTTTGATTTTTTATTTATGTTTCTAGATAACATGAGTGTTGTTTTTCCATTTACATTGTCTTATCACTGATGCCCTTTCCTTTTTCCTTACCAATTTCACTTCTTGTACTGTTAGTGTACACTTTATGATGATACATCTTTTGTGACCTATCTACAATAATGACTTAGCTACTTTTTATATGTATATATACTTGTTTATATCTTTTCTTCTAGATCTATGGACCCTCCTCAATGTGTTAGCAAGACATCCTCTTCCACATTCAGTGATACGATTATTGATTTGGGATTACCTATTTATGATAATCATCCTAGTGATGAGCCTTAAGTCAATTATATTTATCCTATTACTAATAATATGTACCTATATTTGTTACTCCTATTAGAGAGGATACACGTGACACACATGAACCTTCTATTACTATGGACAATAGATCAAATGATAACATTATTGAAAATTATGGCACTCTTTCTACATGTCATTTGACTTACAATTCTCCTATCTTTTCATCTCATAATAAGCCCAACCCCATTCCTAATTTTCATGCCTTAGATATGTCATTGATCCATTCTACACATAGGCATACAAACATGGGTATGATGCACATGATCATTCTCATTATACCCCACCAAAATACCTATATGGGATTTGGTATGGTGCTTAAAAAATCATCAAAACTTCTTAAAGGACATATGATAGTGCATCTAATCTTACTCATAAGAGCCTATCCTTGATATTACAACTAACATTACCAGATAATTCCCATCTCTCTTTTAAGCTTCATGATCTACCATCCCCACATGTAATTCAAAAGTATAGGCCATTATATATTACAATTAGGTACATAAAGAAATGAGAGTTAAAAACATGCATTAGTGGACAAAGGATCTAGCGTGGAGAATATACATAGTAAGAATTTTCTTAGTGTGATATAAGTAAGTTAATCTAATCTCTCAAATTTTAAAGTGTTCATTAAAGGATTGAAATATGTTATGTTGTAATCCCTTAGTTGTGTTACATTTCTTATCAATTTATGGCTTATTATGCTTCAAACTATGTTCCATGTGATGCCTAGAACATTAATGTACAATATTCTTTTAAGCATCCATGGATTCATATCATGGGCATTGCACCATTCACACTTCATCATAAACTTAAGTTTACCCAATTGTCACATTTCATTTTTAATCACTTATTATGAACATTTTTTTAATTATTAATTAATTGATTAAGGTATGCATAATCAATGCTTTAAATTGTACAATAAAAGTGACGACTTTATGTATTATATGATTCTATGATAATTTGATATTCTATTGTCCCTATAGTTTATTCTTGATTTGATTTGATAGCCAATTATCCAAAATATTTGTACACCTATTTTTTTTACTATGGAATGATCGATATTTCTTAAATCATATGCAATTGATATCTTAATTATTTCATGATTATGAGTTTTGATATTGACATGAACTAATTACCATTTGTTTGACATGCAATGGATGGAAATTAGGTTTTCCCCCTTTTTTTGTGTTGAGGGAGAGTTTCATCTTGGAGAGTCCAAGGTAGATAGAAACAACAAGGAAGTTGAACCATGTTATTTGAGAATCCACAAACTAGAAAAAGTTTGCAATTTGACTATATGATGATGCATTATAGACTTGTAGAGGCTCGTTGTGAGTTGGTCTCTTCATACAGTTGCATTATGTGACCAATAGTTTTACAAATTTTTGCATGCTTGATTGGATTGAATTATGATAATTGTTTTTGGATTGAGCTAATAGGGTTTCAAGGATAATAAAATTTTAATTTTAATTGGTTGAAATAGTTTTTATTTAATCTAATAATATTTTAAAAATAACCATAAGGGGGATTTTACCTTGACTTGAACCAAGAGGAAATGGTGAAGGTCATGATATTAAGGAGGGTCAATTTGGACTATTATTTTTAGATTTTTTTCCCATGTAGCTAGCATGGATAAGATGAGTTATAGTGGGAATTTATGGCATTAACAATCCTTTGTAGTGGAGGCAATGAGATTGAAAAAACAAAAACTTTTGTTGGAAATAAATGAGTTACAGGCACTAGAAGGGAACCATCATTCATTTACATTCTGAGTTGTAATATTTTAGGAGCTGAGCATTAGGATTTTGTGTGCATTTTTTTCTCAAAACTAGAGAGGTGTGATTGGAATTGCAATCAATATGTGATCAACCTAATTTTCATAGGTATTGAATCTCATTTTGTATTTAAAAACCAAAAAATGTATTTGCATCTTGGGTATGCATTTGCACACTATTGTACACACTATTTATGACCTTATGAATGATGAATATAGATACATGAATATACACACACACATTCATATACATAGTATATTTATATGTTCTTTATTTTGATTGTTTTGGGTGTACCAAATCAGGTTTTGATATGTAAATTTTAATTAGGTTAGGTTATAGAGTACCAATGGCCTATTTATGCATATGGCTTCATTGGTAGGTTCTATAAACACCATCTTTTAAGGATACACATACTGTGTTCTATCACTCTCTTGTGGAGTTGGCTTGTGTGTTTAGTTTTATACATGTTCATTGTATTTGCTTAAATATGTTGAGTCTATATTTCTTGTGACAATTTGTTATAGTTCACATGCCTTACCCAAACATTCAATCAAATGAGTATTTGTTGTATAAACTTCACAATCATTGCATGTCATGGAACCACATTTCCTTGCTTTATTTAATCATTTGATCCAGTGTTTTGTATTATGTATATATATTGAAAACATTACTTAATTTAAGGCTACATTTCTTGAGGCATTATGTCAAACAATTTATGCACCCTATGCATGTACATATTACCATGACCTATGTGCTCATGATTTCCATTTTGTGAACACTTTATTTCATATATGTATATAGATATGAAACTACATCTCTATCTCTCTCTATCTCCATGCAAAGTATGTCATTTTGATATTTACTAAGCATACCATTAATATTGAAAGGAAAAGGATATATGAATTAGTTATCCCTACTTTGGTATAATGAATTCATAGAGGATGCATGGTAATTATTTTCTATAATTGTTGTTATTTCCTATAGTTATTCAATACTTTAAAGTAGCTCAATTAATCAAATTTACAAAGATATAAACATAAATGAGAAAAAAAAAAGTATATATGCACAATTAAATACTTATGGAAATATATATTTATTGCATGATGAAATCACCTATTTCAAGAATAAAAATTAGATGGTGTTTAAAATACTAAAATATATTAAGACCTATTTAGGCGTAGGATATGCCAGGGGTTTAGTAGTGTTCATATATTTTTAATGACACTATCAACTTGGATAAAATTCATAAGTGAACTTTACATTTTTTGAAAGAAAATTAAATACCAAAATATAATTCTATATTCTCAAGGCTTCAAATTTTAGGTCTTAACATACAAGTTAACTCATTTTTTAATTTTGGATATCGTTTTAGTAAAGGGACTTACACCAAGAGTTTGAAGAACTAATGGTTGACCTCTTAATGCTCAATCAACACATATACAAGGCCATTTTTGTAATGCTATGATTTTATTATTATTTTAAAATCAATTCATTAGAATTAAATTACAAAATTCTAATCATTTTTTTATAGGTGATATTAAGAGAATTTTTATACTATTTTTTCCCCTAACATAATCATATAGCATAGGATTGTGATTTCTATCTATTTGATTGTTAAGTGATGTATAATATTTATTTTTAGTATTATATATTCAATTAACTCAAAATTATTTCATTATTACAATATTCTTATAATAAAAATCACAAAACCTTTTGAAAGTGTCTATTCTATAAGAAGTTGTACTCCTTTTAATAGATCAAATTCCTTTATAAAAATAAAAAGATATGTCTTTTAACACAAGTGAAATAGTCATAAATCATGACCTTTTAACCATTGATATTGTCTTGAAATTTACAGTTAAATTCCAAAAATAAATTATTCTCAATAAATAAAACAATCTTCACCAAAATCCTAGATACTACAAATTGTGTCACAAGAACCCATGAACGAAAATGCTTGATCAACTCTAAGCCATAAGAGGGTAGTTGATGAACTCCTAAATACTACAAACTATGTCACAAGAATCCATGAACGAATATGCCTGATCAACTCTAAGCCATAAGAGGGTAGTTGATGAACTCCTAAATACTACAAACTATATCACAAGAATCCGTGAACGAATATGCCTAATCAACTCTAAGCCATAGGAGGGTAGTTGATGAACTCCTAAATACTACAAACTATACCACAAGAATCCATGAATGAATATGCTTGATCAACTCTAAGCCATAGGAGGGTAGTTGATGAACTCCTAAATACTACAAATTATGTCACAAGAATCCATGAACAAATATACCTGATCAACTCTAAGCCACATGAGGGTAGTTGGTGAACTCCTAAATACTACAAACTATGTCACAAGAATCCATGAGCGGATATGCTTGATCAACTCTAAGCCATAGGAGGGTAGTTGATGAAGTCCTAAATACTACAAACTATGTCACAATAATTCATGAACGAATATGCTTGATCAATTCTAACCCATAGGAGGGTAGTTGATGAACTCCTAAATACTACAAACTATGTCACAAATATCCATGAACGTATATGCCTGCTCAACTCTAAGCCATAGGAGGGTAGTTGATGAACTCCTAGATACTACAAACTATGTCACAAGAATCCATGAACAAATATGCCTGATCAGCTCTAAACCATAAGAAGATAGTTGATGAACTCCTAAATACTACAAACTATGTCACAAGAATCCATGAATAAATATGCTTGATCAACTCTAAGCCATAGGAGAGTAGTTGATGAACTCCTAAATACTACTAACTATGTCACAGGAATCCATGAACGAATCCTTGGCTGATCAACTCCAAGCCATAGGAGGGTAGTTGATGATGTGCCAACACGATTATTTGAATTTACTATAAAATATTCAATTCTTGAACTGAGGAATATTTGCATCTGAACTTCATACTCAAAGTGATACTCAAAGTGCTCCAGGATAACATAACCAGCTGATATCGATTAATTATAAGGCGAAATGGTAACCGAATTTAAACTATACATTCAATAATTAACAAATCCCTTGGAAATATCATTTTCGGAGCCTTGGAAATGCCAGATCATGTTTAAATTCTCGAGCTTCAAATTTCGTTGATTTCGTATATACAAAGCTTGGTTCCCCGGTATTTATTATGATAGCATTTGTCCTTTCGCAAAAATTAATCATATCATATACATCGCCCAGCTTTGGATCCTAATGTTTCATCTTCCTCTTTATTAATATATTTCGACGAATTCCTCCGTTTGGAAATGATATTTTAATAGAGAAAAAAGCCTGTGCATTTTGGATGCATGCTCCGTCTATTTTTCCTATGGTTGCTTGCTTGCTAAGGTATTGTTAAACTTAAAATAGTATAGCAAGCTTCAAAAGACAAAGAATAATCAAAGGTGGGTGTAGCCTTGTCCCCTCCATTGATTGGAGTGAATATTAGGTATTGCCTTTAATTTATTTTAAATGGAGCAATATTGAGTAGCCTTAAAAGGAAAATTAATGACAATCTTCTTATGTCTATCGTATAAGGTAGGGAGACATTACACTATATAATTTTGACAATTTTGATTGATTAATGACAATCTTATTGAAATGGGAGTGGTATCATTGATAAACATCTCTTACATCTGTCGTGTAAGGCAAAGAGACATTACACTACACAATTTTGACAATTTTGATTGAATGATGCAAATCAGTTGATTCTTCTCCAAAATCTACATACAGATACTCCTCCCTCCTCGACCTTTCTAATTACCCATGGATTTCCCTTTTTGAATGTTTTCTAGCAATTCCAAAATCTCAAATTTTGACATTAAAATTCTCATCAACAAGAATATTTGTGCACTATGCACACATCAACACCCTCTTGAAGATACATAAGTGCACGCTCGCTACTCCATTTATCATCTTCCTTGTTCTGAGCCAATCAAGGATTTGACATTTTATTGGCTTTGTCATTTGGGATTAATTTGTGTTTTGAGAAGAACCAATTCATCCAAAGAAAAAGAAAGAAACAAAGAGTAATTCATGACACTTACCAAAAAGTAATTCATGACACTTACCAAAGAGTAATTCATAACACTTATCAAAGAGTAAATTGGATAAATTTCTATTGGGAATATAGTCAAACATGAGAAGAAACTCATCTCCTATCATGCAAATTCATTATGCTTGGATGATGTAGAATTGTTATACATAGTCAAATTTTCTTTGTAAGGTGCTACTTTTATCTAGCATTGTAGGTCTGACCACGATGGTGATGAGGCTTCTTGGCCAGAATGAAGGTATTGTGGCCACTGTAAAGGAAGAATAGAGTGTCTCAATGCTTGGCATTAAGAATCATGGAGATATGAGCTTGGATGATGTTTTTCTCGATGGGCTATGTATGGGTTGAATTGTGTCAATCGTCAAGGTGATATCAAGTACTCACGGAAATCAAATCGCCTTATGAGCATTATATACATGTGAGTACATAAGTATTGAGTTGTTTATTCCCATCCTTAGATTGTAGTATTAGTCCTAAGACAAAAGTAAATCTTGGTACATTTTCATATTTTGCTACAAAGCTTCCATTTGACAAAGGTTAGGAGTACATTCAAATATAACGGATTGTAATGGTAATTTATTATTGGCATATGATGAAGTAGTATGATTATTTCAAGAGGAATCCCATATATATTCTATGAAATGTCAATTTGTCTCATGTTGTCAAATATTGTACAATCATTCATCAAATTTATACACTTGACATGTATGTAAATAAACTTATCATTAAGTATTTTGCATACATAAGAAAATAAGATTGCCTATAACCAATGTAAGAATGTATTTTTTCCTTGTGAATCACACTCTTGAGAATATGTCTACAATATTTGAAGATATGAAGATTATTCTTCATGGGGGTTGTGTGCAATGTCTTTTATCACAATATTATGAGAGATGGTTTATACTTGTAATTTTCTCAGATTATCTATTGGTTATTAAAATAATACACTAACACACCACATAATAATGCAAACAATTTCTTGGTAAGACCTCACCTCCAATTCATCACCTCCAACCCAATGGGGAGGGTTTTTACTCTTTCACCTCTTTGCATTTTCCTTGATTTCTTCCAACTGCTCGTCCATATCAAACTAATGAAGTGATTTTATTCTGGACCTTCTAGTCCTTAATGTATGTTTTGGGCAATTATAATAAAATAATATTACCATGTTGCCTTATTGGAGGATTCAACCAAAGGAAAGTATTTTATATTGTTTCTTAATTATATAAAGGAAAGTATCCAAAATATATTGATTGCTCCTAAGACTAAACTTAGTGTGATAGATTGTACAAGGCATATGCTCTATTGGTAATATTTCAAGCCTATGGAAAAATCTCCATGAAAATTCTAAAAGTCTGACAATGAGCACTTTATGCTCAATGCTTTATTTTCAAGAAAATTTGTTCATTAGACTTAGAATAATATAAGGCTCCTATCTTCCACCACAAAAAAAAATGCCATTTATAGGAAAGATAAGATTATTAGGTTATTTCTCAAGAAAATTTTATACCCCTCCTTGATAATTGAATGCCATTTTTCAATCCTTCCTATACTTGTTCATCTTCCTTATCTTGATAACTAAAGGATTCAAAAGACTGACTTCAAATCTTGAATATCTTATTTGGAAATCTCACTTCATTCCAAACCTAACAAAATGGTAAATTTTTTGTTTACATATATTTTATAAGTCTCAACATTTCTTTGCCAAAGCTAAACTTTTATATACTATAAATCAATGTTGATAAATTGATAGCTTTGAGATACGTTTCAAAGTATAATTAAATTATCATTTCATTCTTATGAATACCATAAAAATATTGAATCTCAATGGGAATATTCTATTATATCTAAGGAATATTATTGCTTAAATTATTGATCTTACATTATTATGTATCACATTTTTTTTTATAATATCTTGTCTTTGCATATAAGGACTATTAGCTACTTACTTAGAGAATTGTTATGAAAAATTGGTAAATAATAAATTATGATCACCAATTTATATTTACTTCTATCAAGTTATATCGATAAATTTAATACATCAATTTCACTTAAGTACATTTACTCTTTAATTTCTTCCTTACTAATTAAAAGGGATTTATATAACTATAAAGAGCTCTATTTTTCAAGAAATAATATAAATGCTTTTAATATTATGCATGAGTTTTGAATATAACCTAACTTCAATATGTGTCTACTTGCAAGGAGATATTTTTTGTGCATTTGATAATAACCATACTCTCATCATAAATAAATATATTGTATTGACTATTATGATGGGTAGCTATCACCCTAATAAAACTGTCCAGGGAGCAAGCCTAGAAAGGATAGCTCACCCATTATTTATTTTTTATGGATCATTGCTAAATAGAAATATTATTTTTTCGCCTTAAAATAAACATGAAAATTTATTCATATTTATGTTCATGAAAATCTCATATGATCTCCTAATTGATGATCATAAAATTAGTTAGAATCAAATTGACTATATTCTAGGTTTATAAGGAATACTATATGCTAATTGGCAATTGAAAAATGCATTTTAAAAATATTTTCTATACCAAGAATGAAATTTATTTGATTATTGTGTTTTTGACTATGTTGGTGATTCCATGTATATGAAGTCTACCATAGACTATGTCTTGAAAATAAATTGTGTAGGTGCTCTTACATGGATGGTGTAATCATTTTTAAAAAGCTATATTCTATGGTTTTTTAATCAAAGCCCAAAATATAAAAGTAGCTCCTGAAGAATCAATGTGGCTTTAAATATTTATGGAAGAGTTTCAACTAAATACTTGTAAAAGTACCACCTTACTATATGATAATTGGAGTTATTTTAATCTTACCAAAGAATCTCATTTCCAAAGAGAGAAAAGCGCGTTGAAGATCATGGGTACCTCGCTCAAGAAAAAGTATTCCATCATAAAAATTCTCTTAAGTTCTATTCAAGTGAAAGTATGCTATGATCAAGAACAAATAAATTGGACTCTCAACCATCACATATCAAACTTATGTGTAATGATTGGTTTTAAGGTGATGACATTTAGGGGGAGTGTGCATGTCTATTTCACATCCTATTGGTTGCATTCTATATTGAAGTCCTAATAGGCATAACATAAAACCTTTAGGAATTATATACTCCAAATTTAGATCAATTTTTGGCCTTAGGTGATGCAATTGAGGGGTAGTGTGCATGTCAATGACACCACCTAGCGGCTAAATCCTATTTAAGACCTAACAAGTATAAGTAAGTGTATAAGGGGAATAATGGGAAATGATTTGAAATGAAAGAAAAGGGGGTAATCAAAGTGAATTAACAAAATGATAAACCCCACTACTTTTCACTATCAATTTCATTCAATTATGCATAGAAGAACATAAAAAACACACCTAACTATTATAACAATAAAAAGGTAGGTTTTAAGATGCTAAAATGATATGTACCTTTTTGGAAAAGTGTTGTTTTAGGCCTCACTAAGGACTCATTCACCCAATGGCGAATGGGTCCCTGCTAGGGTTCTGGAAAAGTGATTTCTGGGTTCTAATCTTCAATGCCTGCACTCCTAGGTTTCAACTCTCAAAAGTCAGAAATAAATTATGTAGAATACTTTTCATGATCTTGCAAGAAAGATGACAACTTTTTCAACATTACAACTTTGGAAACTTTGACAACTTTTGTTCTCCACTTGATCTTCAACCTAAAACCTGTAATCACATGTCAAAGGAGAAGAAAAATTGTTGTTTGTTAGGGAATAGGGGTTTTCCTTGGTCAAACCCCATTTTGGTAATTAAACCTTGTGATGAAACAATGAAATATGAAGGATGATACATGAAACAATGATACCTTGGATGAAATGACAAATCAACAATCTAGCATGAAGTGGCCTTAAGGAATGTAGATCTTGATCTTGAACTTTGACATGAAACAATGCTTGAATTGGATCTTCAATGCTACATCAACATATTAGCTCAACAACATGCATGATGCATTATGCCTTTGACACGATGATATAGATCTTTGATTGCTCCAATAAACTTCAATAACCTACCCTTGCTTTCTTGAAATGCTTTTGAATGCTCTATAACGCTCTTATGATAACTTGAATTTTCTAGGTGAAAAGTTATGTGAAATAACTTTGTATTTATACTTCTCTTAAGATTAAATCCCAAAATTCAAATAGCACAAGCTGACATCAGATCTAGGATTTGAAATTATTAAAATACCACCAAAAACACATCCCAAGGGGGTGTCCTAAGTTAGTGAGGACCCATTCTCCATAAGGTGAATGGGTCCTAGCATACATGTATAACTAGGACATGTTTCGGGGATTGTGAAATAACATGGCAAAAGGGGGTCCTAGGACCTAGTGAGGACCCATTCACCACCTGGCAAATGGGTCCTCACTAGGTCCTAGGACCCCCTTTTGGCATGTTATTTCACAATCCCCGAAACATGTCCTAATTATGTATGCTAGGACCCGAATGGGTCCTAGGTCACTAGCATAGGAGACATCCCTTGCAAAATTAAGTGTTGTGAAATATTATTAATGAGTTTTGGGCTTTATCCCTTGGAAAATGCAATAAATTAGGCTTGATTTTGAATTTAAGGGGCCAATTAAGCTCAAATTAATCTTAATTAATTAATAAAGCCCTAGATTAGTGTGAAAGAGTAAAGATACACTCTACAAAACCCTAAATAAGGCACCATTAAGTCTATTTTTCTATTAATTATTCATTCCCAAATTAAGGAAAAAGGGATACTTTTTCCATTACTACATGATTAAAGATGTAATTAAAGAAATTAAGGTTAGAAAACATCAAGAACCCATAAAGGAAAGATAAATTATACCCATTAACCAATAAAATTGAATTTAGTGAATCAATTAATAAAACACAAATCAAGAATTTAATTCTAATTAAGAGCAAAATACTCAAACAAACATGCAAACCTTGTACTCCATTGTTTGGAATTATACCAATTTAATATGTGGATTGCTTAATTGTACATAAACCATGTTGTAAAATCTTGTTGTTGATGATCTTGACTCACAAATGATGCTCATTTATGCTCAAAATGATGATGAATCCTCAAGCTCATGATGATTTTGAATTATTTTTTTATGAAGTGGGTGTCATGTTTTATAGAACTCTAGGAGATTTGATCAACGATGGAGATTAGAGGATAACATTCAATGGTTGAGATTAGATTAAGAGATCAATGGATAAAATTGGATGAGAACTTTGAAATTAATTGAAAATATCTCCTCATTTCAAGGAAATTAGATCTTAGAGGGAAAATATTTTTAAAAAGGAATATTCCCTTCGTGAAAATGGAATATGCCATGTGTGCAAGTTGGATGAAATTTAGTTAATTAAATAATTAAGAAATTATTTAATTGTGAGGTGAGAGGAAATTAGGATTTAATTAAATAATTCAAATTATTTAATCAAAGTGGAGAGATAAGAATTTGAATTTAATTTTATAATTCAAACTTATTTAATTAAGGTGAATTAAAGGAAAATGATGAATTCTAATGAATTAATAAAACAATATTAATTATTCAATTAATAGAGGAAAATAATGAATTTATTCAAATAATTAGAAATTATTAAATTAAAATTAATGAATTAGGAGATAATGAGGAAAATGATGTAAAATAGCGAATCAAGAATGTGTGATGCATTTAGATAGTTTTAGGTGTCTACATTTTTCCTCTCTTTGAGACAATGTACCTATTACATTGTTTCAAAGACATGATACTATTTGGAGTTTTTTAAAAAAATAACTTGATTCCTATTGTGTCCCAATAGATGAAGGAATGCTACAAGGATGGTAGACTGCCCCCTCAAGAGGTTGACTAAAAATGTAAATTTTTAGGTCAAGCTCACAATAGGTTGACGAGAAAGGTTCAATCAAGAAGAGGAAGAAAAACTAGGTCCTAAGAAGCCAAGAAACTAATTAGGAAAGATGGAAAAGGTGAGAAATAGGAAGTAGAGGGTGGGAGGGATGAAAACTAGGGTTTGGGGGACCATATATATGCATTTGGGGTCATTTTCAATTCATTTCCACCTTGAGAGCTAGAGATTTGCAGAGCTCCTGGAGCTATATTCTATTACAGAGACCTTACAGAGATGACTCACATTCCACGTGCTCCACACTACACAGACACAGTCTGACAGTTCTAGTGGCCCGTCAGAGTAGACCCCCTAATACATACCTAGCCTTTGTACTTTTGCACATAGTTTTATGTATAATAAATGCTAGGGAAAAGTAGGTCATCAAATGTGTCGAGTTAGACTTGACCCTTATGAAACCCGACATGATGTGTACATGAACATCGATGTGACACATTTGATTTTAGTGCAACACTTATTTATATACAAGCCAGTTTACACTTTTGGTTCACTTTTGACTGATATAAAGTGATGTGTTTAATAAATGGTCCACTTCTGAAATTGTAAAGTGATGCTTTTAAAGAAAAGCTCACTCATGATTGTGATAAAGTAATAATTTTTAAAAAAATCTCACTTACAGTGATTTAGGGATTTTTAGACTTAGTTTTTTTTCAATTTTTTTGATAAATTGACATTGTGGGCATTATGCTTGTAGGCAGTGCTTGATCCTATCTTGTCGCGAGTGTGATGAACTAGGGTGCTAGACTGGATGGAACATATGAGTGGGGTGGACGTTGAGTTCCTTGGTGCTATTGGTTTGTACCATATTGCTTAGATGCTTGAGATCCAGGTGCATCGAGACTTTATGACAACTAGAGTAGAGAGGTTGCACTTAGAGACCTCCTCCTTTATACTACCAACAAGCAAGGAAACCATCACTCTAGAGGATGTGTGGTGCATCTTGAGGGTTTTGATCCATGGAGTGAGGGTTTCATACGATCCCAACTCTGGTGTAGAGGCTTTAGAGAGAGTCTTTCTTGATGACAAGCTTGAGATCGATGACAACTAGATCAACCTCTGATAGTACATCAGGGTCATAGATGACATCATCATAGTTGTGGCTAGTCTTATCTATGGAAAAATCATGTTTGATCAATGATATATGGGTTTCTCAGTTGGATTAGGTTGAGTTATAGAGATATTGATGGAGTACAACAAGGTCTATACATGGGGCCATGTGCATCATAGCATATTTGTACCATGATATGTATTAGGTGGTATATTGATTGACTACTAGTTTATCAGCCAGTGCGACCTTACTCCATATTTGGGCATGGGATCACATTGTAGTTACCCTACCTATTAGGGAGGTCATTTGAGAAGTGGTCGAGCTTATCATATACAGATATGGCATTCCTCACACAACACTATTTAGGAGATTTGGACTACTAACACAAGATCATTGATGACATAGTTGAGTTCCAATGGAGACCATCGCTTTGCTATGAGGCATATGTTGATGATGATTTCCACTTTCCCTATTGTAGACAGACCCGATGGTTGATCAGGAGGACACGGGCTACATCTTGAAGAGATATTTACCAAATAGGGTTCATCAACAATTTAGGAAGATGCAGGATGTATTACACCTGACTATCATACACTTTTTCCAAAGCTTTAATATTAGCATAAATATCAAGAATGTTGATGATGGTTGTATAATTTAATAAATTGCATCTGCTAATTGCATTTTCTTGAAAGTTTCTAAATATTTTTCAATAATACATTTTGTGCATATATTGAAATCATTGTATTCTATTGCATAAAATTTATATGGATTGACACCTACAATCTTTCCAACATAGATCCAATTTTTGCATATCCTATAATCATTGCATTAATGAATTTAAGTCTCTTATTGAAGAAACTATGTTAGAATTATCCTCTTATTTTTTATTTTATTTTTCATACATGTCTATAAATGCTTTACTAAAAATAATATTTATTTTAATAAGATGAACATTACAAGAAGTGACTAATTATAAATTTATATGCATTCTAATGTAAACAATGCAAAGAATGAAAAGATTACTTTCAAATCATAAACGATTATTTAATAGCCCATATAAAGAATCATTTAACCCTCTACCGTATATTATTTAGTACACAAAGTTTGAAAAGTTTCTACAATATTTAAGATAATAGTTTGAATATTAGCATGTAGTAATTTCCATATAGTTACAAATCTCTTCCATCTTAAAACACAAAAAATAGTACAATTTCTTATACTATTAAAATTCCCCACTTATAAAACATGTAATATAGATTATATTTGATACATTAAGAGCACATCTTGTTGAAAGGACACATTCTCAAAATAGATACAAAATCATATTTTTTTCTAGGCATTAAGAAACTTTGGGGTCTAATCAAGGACTCAATTATATCCATACCTACCACCTAGATACTTTGAGCCATCTACTTTAATTAACCTAACATATATTTTCATTTTTATAAATCTCACATTTGAAAAGTGAAGAGTTTTAGTTGTAACCATATCATACCATATTGCACAACCCCTAAAGAACAAAAATAAAAGAACATGAAAAAGTGTTATTTCACACTTTATTATGTCCACCATATACTAGCCTCTATAGAGCTCTGGAAATCTAAATTCCACAACTATAAAAGGAGGCAATACTAATAAGGTAGTTGTAGCCAAAACATTTGACAAAATCCCTCTATGAATTATATGTTGATGCTTTTCCATGCTTTATTCCAAATTTCCAATGATGGCACAACCAACAAGAATTTTGGTGAGGTTTGTGGAATTTAGATTTGTACCTACAAATTACATTTGATTGAAGGAATTGTTATCAAGATTTTAAATCTATATATAATTATCAAAGATACTTTTTGCTCCAAAAAATGCTTTGGTCTATAACCTAAGGTTTTACTTATATTATTTTTCACTCAAGGTAGTTTCTCTATTACACATGGGATGATTTATTATGGACACATAAAATGGCCCTAATGGATCCATAGAATTGGTCTTAATAGGCTCACATGGGACCCACTAACTAAAATGCATAATTTTAAATATCATAAATGTTTTTGATAAAGGGTAAGTGCACCAAGATGGTTCCCAAAAAGGGGGCTTAAGTGGCCACTTTTTTTCTGAAATAAGGAAATGCTGACCTTGGACGTGAAATTGAGGATAGTTACACTCAAAATTTTGAGATGGAACAAAAACAAGGATCGAAGTGCTCAGAGTCTACTTTCCTAAACTACTAATTTATTTTGAAAAT
>VDFB02056818.1:0-47144 GCA_007258455.2 Sequoia sempervirens
CTCACCTCATTCCACTTCATTTTCATTAATTGCTCAATTTATTTCCTAAAAAGGCGAACAATACTTTCTCCATGATTTTTGCAACAAATCCTCCAGACATTCAGGTATATGCACATTAATTGCTATATTTTAATCATCTTTTTAAGTGCATTCATTTAATCATTGTACATTAGTATAGACATTCACATAACATGTCATTATTCCCTGACAAATTGCTACTTCCATCTCACATGTGCGAACACATGTCCAAATTTAGGTGAGGAGGGGGGAAAGAAAAAGATGCAAATATATTGCCCATGTGTCAATTTATTCTAGGCTATGCAAAAAAATTTAAAATGAGTCAATTTGAAATCTGAGTGAAAGGATGGATCACATGTGTGAGGTGACACTAACTGCAGTCGCCATTTCTTCCCATCATAATTTTCCTTTATCATTCCTTTTCTTGCCATTATTGATCATGTCATAATCCTAAGTTGCAAGCAAAAAGGTAAAGCAAAATTAAGGGAAAATTTAGTTGATATTGGCACTAGAAATTTAGCAGCTATTGCAAGAAGGTGTTTGGCTTTCAGACAAGAATTGTAGGAAAAAAAAAATTGTCGAGTGATTGTTGATTGCAGACAATGGGAGAAGGGATAATTTGAAATGAGCCCTCGATTCATCATGTTTTATTGTAGAATGCACAATGCCTGACCAAATGAGTCCTCAAGCTGGATGGCTTTGATGAAAGCATTGCACTATAATTCACCCAGACATTTTTTGAAATAAAAGCCACAGTAAAAGGGTTGGAGGTTGTGGCAGCTAAGGAAAGAATTGTAGAGGTTACAGGGTTACCTGCTGATGGCAAAAATTACCCTGCCTCCAGAGATGCAAGGTCAACTAGGGTCGAATGTACAGTACATGGTGACCCTCCAATTAGCGTGGATAAATAGGGTGCAAAAAGAACCTCTTTGTCTGAACCATGGAAGTAGGAAACCATCTACATTATAAGGTATCTCACTTGCGAAGCTTGTTTGTTGAACCTACATTCAGTACACTTAAAACTCTTGAGTCACATGAGGCATGAAAGGAGGATGAATGTGTATAACGTGCTATACAATCTTATCTCAATCATGGCGGTCGAGACCCAGAAAGGTAGGGACCATTTTGTTTCACACCTTTTTTGATTAAATTTCTAGTTGAAAAGTCTCTACATGATGTGTCTAGACTGACCTAGGAAGAATTTATAAATGTTGATCAAATTAGACCTGAGCATTTACAACCTAGGGTTTTGCCTCAAGCTCATAGTTCTAGCAGGAGATTGAGCATGACTGAAGCCACACTTGGTGCTTCAACCTCTAGCACAAGCCCTAGTGTAAACCCTCCTACAGTAGAAGAAACCATAGAAATTAGTTCTTCTAGAACTGAGCACTCAGAAAAAGAAATCTCCTCCTTAGATTCAGATGATGACATTCCACTTGGCACCCTTATGAAAACTAGGGCACAAAAGAGAAGTAGAAATGAGAAAAGGAAAGGTCAAAAGGAAGTCAATAGAAAGAAAGGTGCCAAGTTCTAAGAAGAGGAAGGCTAACACTGTTCATCCTACAACCAAAGAAAAATGTGAGACCTCCCAAGAAATCAAGACCAGTTGGGCCAACGATTGATACGCCTCCACAGGAAAGCCCTAAGCTTGGTGAGACATCACATGAGGACCCTAAAGCTCCAATGGGGCAGGAGAATGTCTAAGAAGAAGACATATTTGAGAGAGAAAAAAATATAACACTAGCTAATCTTTCTAATATTGTAGAAGAGTTTGAGGAAAATCAGGATTTCCTACAGCATGAGAAAGAGTTCCTGCAACCACAACAAAAACAAGAACAAGAGCCCCTGTAGCAAGAAGTGGGAGAAGAAAAGTACCCCTACAACTAGATATAATTAGACAACCTGAGTCCATGCAGATAGTACTATATGAGGAGCAACCATCAACAAAAATACTAGTAGGAATTCACAATCCTCCTGATTTTATAGTATATATGACAATTTTGAATTTATGGAAAGAAATACAAAGGAGGGAAGAATAATGGAAAAAGGGAAAAAATAAATTGAAACAAGAGATACAAAAGAGGGATGAGGAGATTGAAGATGAGGATGCAAAAATTTCCACCCTGAAGAAGAGGGTGGATGATATGGCAACCTTGGTACCACAGATTTTGGAATGTAGGACCCCTCCAAGGGTCTATGCTCTGCACCTGAAAGAGAAATATCTCTCTTTTAAGCTATCAAGGATTATCTCAAGTTTGAATCCTTCTATTGACACTCCTAATGTTTTTTTCAATTCTTATTGAATTGCCTCCCCTGAAATGAAGTATTTGTTGTGTGTTTTGTTTGCATAATTATGTTGTAACTCAAGACCATAGTTGGAATCCACTGTTGTATGTTGGGGATGTCCAATTAAGGGAATTTATGTCTTGGGTAAAAAGTGATATTAGTTGGGGACAACAACATGGGGCTTATAAGCAATTGGAGTCTAACATCCCTTTTCCCATTAGGGCTGAATCAAGCAACCCAAAGGATATTTATAGAGAATGGATCAGAATGATTCTTAGACCTAGTTATAGCAATAGGATTATGCCTTGGATTGAGGCAATTTATAGTGAATATGAGGTAAAGGAAACAACAAAGGAGGAAACTATGAGAAGATACATATCACAACAATGGAATAGCCTAACTGATGAGCTAAAATAGGTCGAACCTCATTCCATCCACAATTATGTTGCAACACTGAAAAGGATTGATAGGTATATTCATATTAGGAGAATGAAGGGGTGATTTTGGCTTCCTCTAACTTTCCAGCCACCCATTCTTATGTGGCCCGTGCCAAACTTCAAGTTCTACTAGTATGGCATTGCTACAGAAAAAAAAAAGATGGAGCAGATTGGACAAATTGGGAGGATTCTATTGGGACCCTGATTCACGCTCAGTAGCCACTGATGTTGGACAACTATCAATTGAAAATTTCAGAGCTTTGACCAAGTAGAAGAACAAACCTTCCCCTACTAGACGACCAACAAAATGTTAGGTTGGGGGGAGTGATGAGCCTATATTTTGGTCCAATTTTGGGAAGAATCTATAGTTTATTTGATGGCAATTGTCATGGAATTTGATGTTAAATTTTGATATTTTCATAATGTTTCCCTCAAACCATAGATGTTGGGATTAATCCTATTTCTTTAAGTTTTAATGACATTGGCATATTATGTGGATTATCTATATTGATTTTTCATTTGGTTAATGAATGTTCCTTAAGGTGGTTATAGATATGTAGTTATTATGCGTACTGACATTACCATGCAAATTTAATTTGAGGATGCTAAGTTGAGGAAGACATCGCCAGTCGGGCATGCACCATAACATCCAACAAAGGAATCACTCAAGGTCAAAGGAGGTCAACGGTAGAAGATTCCTCATGCAACCGAATGTAACCACCTTGTAGTGGACTTTAATGATTGAGTAGATGCAAGCATTATTGTTGTGCTAAATATGTGTTTGAACCTACATGTTTGACCAGATTCCATGCATGCGTAACCACAACCACTCCAGTTTCTTTGTTTTCCCTGAATGGAATCCTCCCAGTTATGGAGTTGAATGCCTTGTTTAGTCGACAGTATAAATAAAGATCTGATGCTCCTTCTTTAGGAGTTACACAATTGGATATTGTACTTTCACTCTCAAGTTTTCAGTAATACAAATACATTACTCTTTTGTACTCATGATTTACAGTGAATAAGATAAATTTCTAAGTTCAAGCATTTGAGTTCTCATTAGTTTTAAAGGATACTTATCCAAGGGGGCCCACTTGGTGAGTAATCTGTCCTCTTAGTTTAGTATTACTTGTTTAGTAATTAGTTATAAATTTGGCACTGACTGTTCCTGCAGCCACTAGAATTCCATTTTGTGACTGTTCCTATTGCCAAAGTAGATAGAGTAGTCCCCTATTTGTTGCTCAGATTTTCATTCCTACTATGCATTTAGTTTGATGTAGTTGTTGATTGATGATTGACATTTATGGTATTCCATTCCAATCAATTTACTTTTTTGTATTTTGAGTTCTTTAGTTGTAGAATGAAAATGACTACTTTGGGTTCCTAGTGCACATACTGTGATGACCCATTTCAAGTTCACATCCTTGGGTTGAAAAATTAAATTCACCTTCATGATGATTGAAATAGATATTCAAGTTAGATGTCCAATATCTGAATCATGGATATAAAATTTTAGTTATTAAATCATTGTATGAGGCCAACACAAACAATGAGGTGGAGGTCATGGAGGAAAGACCGGTGGATGGTCATATGGAGGTCAAAATGAAGATCAAAAGAAGGGTGAAGGCTCTAGTAGTAGCTAGAACTAGAAAGGAGATAACACCTACCATCCTCATGATCAAAATAATGGAGACCAAAGAGGAAGAGGAAGATTTGGGTGAGGATCGAAGAGGAAGCTTTGGAACTTGTTTCTAGTGTGGAGAAGAAGGACATAGAGCCTATGAGTGTCCTCAACATCAAGGAAGGACAAATAGAAGACCTGAGGGTAATGCAAGAGTTGGACATGTAGATGAAGATGCTAAGTCTTCACATTCTGAGGAAGTAGAAAGAGGAGAGGTTCTTATTACCAGAAGAGCCTTGTTGAATGAGGAGAAGGAACCAAATCAAAGGAAGAATTTATTTTGCACCAGATGTAAGTGTGAAGGTAAAGTTTATAATGTTATTATTGATGGAGGTAGTACTGATAACCTTGTTTCAGAAGAAATGGTTAGTAAGTTGCAATTGGAGAGAAGAAGGAATCTGAACCCATAAGAGATTGCTTGGTTGTAGATGGACCATAAAGCCTTGGTAAATGAACAATGTCTAGTAAAGTTCAAGATTAGAAATTACCATGATGAGGTATTGTGTGATATTATGCCTATGGATGTTTGTCATTTGTTGTTAGGCAGGTTGTGGCAGTTTGATCAGCGAGCAATACATGATGGACATGCCAACACCTATTCTTTGACAAAGGATGGGGTTCGTAATAAGTTGAAGCCCTTGAAAGAAGTAGAGGAAAAGGTATGTAGTAATGCAAGAATTTTTTTGGTTGATGGAAGAAAGTTCCTAGAAGGTATGAGGCATGAGCATATGTGTTTTGCATTGATCCCTAGAATTGATAAAGAAGATAATACTAAGGTACCTATAGAGGTTTCAGATTTGTTGAATGAGTTTCAAGCTATTATTTCTAATAACATACCTGAAGGTTTACCTCTAGTGAGAAATATTAGTCATCAGATGGACTTGATTCCTGGAGCTAGTTTTCCAAATAAGGTAGCTCATTGTATAACTCTAGTAGAGAGTGAAGAGTTGAATAGACAAGTGCAAGAGTTGTTGCGGAAGGGATTGATCAAAAAGAGTTTGAGTCAATGTACAGTACCTGAAGTACTAGCACCAAAGAAGGATGGGGAATGGTGTATGTGTACATATTCTAGAGCCATCAACAAGATCACCATCAAGTATAGATTTCCCTTGCCAAGGATAGATGACATTATGGATTGTTTGAGTGGAGCTGAGTAATTTACAAAGATATATTTGATGAGCGGATATCACTAGATCCATATTAGAGAAGGAGATGAATGGAAAAAATCCTTTAAAACCAAGGAGGGATTGTACAAGTGGTTATTCATGCCTTTTGGGCTAACCAATGCACCGAGCACATTTATGTAGCTTATGAATGAGGTATTGAAATAATTTTTAGGAAAATTTGTTATTGTTTACTTGGATGATATTTTGATTTTTAGTAAGACATTGGAGGAGCACTTGATGCATATCCGAAGTGTTTTTGAGAAGCTAAGGGAGGAGAAGCTATTGATTAATTTGAAAAAATGTAGTTTTCTGAAGAGAGAGTTGGTGTATCTGGGATTTGTTGTCTCAACAGAGGGTCTCAAAATGGATCCACATAAGGTGAGAGCTATCATTGAATGGCCTACTCCAAAGAGTATTATAGAGGTAAGATCATTTCATAGTCTAGCAAGTTTTTATAGAAAGTTTAAATTAAGAATTTTAGTAGTATTTGTGCACCTCTAACTGAAGCAATGAGAGGGGATAGAAAAGAGTTTAAGTGGACTATAAGAGCAGCCAAAAGTTTTGATATGTTGAAGAAGAAAGTTACAAAGAAACCTATTTTTTTCCCTTCCATATTTCAATAAGTTCTTTCAGGTAGATTGTGATGCTAGTGGCACTTCCATAGGAGTTTTTTTAAGTCAAGAAGGTAAGCCTTTTTCCTATTTTAGTGAGAAGTTAAATGATGCTAAGAAGAAATATTTTGTCTATGATCAAGAGTTTTATGCTATAGTTCAAGCTTTGAGGAAATGGAGACACTATATTTTTCTAAAATAATTTTTTTTATATATTGATCACCAGGCTTTGCAGTATCTCAATAGTCAAGGAAAGTTTAATCAAAGACACTTAAAATGGGTTGAGTTTTTGTAGAGTTATACTTTTTTTTTGAAGCATAGGAGTGGAAGGTCAAACAGAGTTGTAGATGCCTTAAGTAGAAGGAAATTTTTTTTGATAGAGATGAATATAGAGGTTGTTGGGTTCAATGAACTCAAGAGCTTGTATCCAAAAGATCTAGACTTTGTAGAAGCTTAGAAGGCTTGTTTGGAACCTATTACATTGGATAGGATGAGATGGTTGGATTTATTAATCCAAGATGGGATGTTGTTTAAAGGAATTCAATTGTCCATTCCAAGGAGTTCTATGAGAGAGAATCTCATCAAGGAGAAGCATAGTGGAGGATTGGCTAGACATTTTGGTCGAGATAAGACCATTGTTCTTATTAGTGAGAATTATTATTAGTCATAGTTACAACAAGATGTGAAGAAGTTTGTACAAAGTTGTAGAGTATGTTAGATGGCAAAAGGAGCAAGTCAGAATACACCATCCACAGACTGATGGACAAACAAAGGTGGTGAATAGGAGTTTGGGCAACCTGCTAAGATGCGTAGTTGGAGATAAGCCCAAGGGATGAAATTTTATTATACCATAGGCATAATTTTCTTACAAAAATTATATCAATAGGAGCACTAGTAAATAACCATTCCAAATTGTATATGGGAGTAGTCGAAGAACTAATTCTAAACTAAGAAAGATGGATAAGGGAGAGAAGAGTAGTGTTGAGGCTAAAGATTTTGCTGAGCACCTGAAGAATTTGCATTAAGTGGTGAGTAAACATATCAATAAGATGAACTCACAATATAAGGATCAGGAAGATCAGAAAGGGAGGTATAAGGAGTTTCAGGTAGAAGATGAATTCATGGATCATTTGTGAAAGGAAAGGTTTCCATTTGGTACATACAAGTTAAAGATGAAGAAGTTTGGACCATGTAAGATCTTGAAGAAGCATGATTCGGGAAATGCTTATGAGGTAGAGTTGCCTAGTGGAATAAACATTTCTCTTATGTTCAAAATTTCTTATTTGATAGAGCATCATGAAGGTGATATAGAGGAGGGGTCGATAAAAGAACAGTGGAAAATTCTAGCACCTACTTCAGAGAAGGAAGAGATAAAAGAAATCTTCGATAGCCATGTGGGTAGAAGCACAAGAAATAGTAAATATGCAGAGTACTTGGTGAAATGGAGAGGAAGGCCTATTGAATATTCATCATGGTTATCTAAAACTGAGGTTAACTATCTTGGTTTCCCTCTAACTCTTGAGAAGTGATAGGGTCACTTGTCAAATTACCCTGGATGTTTGATGCAAGAGCATCTAGCAGTGTAGGGAAATCTTGCATCACCCAAAAAAAATGTTTTCTTTATTTACTTTAGTTTTTTTGAGTCCAATGATGGAATTTAGGTGATATAAGACTACCAGGCCTCAAAAATAGTGAAAAAATGGGCACTTACTATTTTTAGTAAGTCATCCTAAATGGGCTTGTATGGACATGAAAATTTACCCTAAGGAGCAGAGCTGAAAATAATTTCTCGAGGTCACAAAAGAATCACCTCAATATCCTACACGGTTTGGGAGAAATGAAAGTTTCCATCTCAGGAAATTTCGCCAATGCAACTTCAAATTCAGATATAAAACTTTAGAGGCCCTGAAACAACTCAAAAAGTGGATGAACCAACCTACGGTGGGTTCACATGTTGTAAAGCTTGTTGAGAGCTTTCCAACAATATGAAATAATAGAAAATTAGACACCTGGATCAAAAGTTATGGCTCTAGGAAGTCGGTCCTTTAAAAAGTGAATTTCATAAAAATTTCTTCCTAGGCCAAAAATCAAACAGTGGGACTTTTGGTGCCAAAACAAAAAGAGGAAATTTGAACTTTCTAGAACATTCTAGGGTGGTTATTGGGGAAAATAAAAAGGGTTAAATCGGGGTTGTAGAGGGTGGCCTTGATAGTGCAGATTGTGGCTCCAAATAGTAGATTTTCTATTCAAAGTTGATTTTGTTGTAATGAATCAAGCTCATGAGGCTTAGCATGTAAATTTTAAATCTGTAATTTCATTTTCCAAAAATAATTGAAAGTGAGTCATTTTTTTGTCTTTCATCTTCTATGTTGGTATTTGTTGTGATTTCTATGGGTTTTGGGGGGTGTGGTCCTCATCAATCATCATCATCCCCTGCTCTAGAATCGTATTGCTAAGGGTCCACTTGTTGAGGATCTTGTTGCTATAGTAAATCCTAGTGTGGGGGACTTTATTGTGGTGCCCCTTACTGGACAACCTACTAAAAGACCACCTATTGTTGCACTGTTGGTTATCGTCCCTCTTAGCCTCTGCAACTACTCTCTATCTCATCCATTTTTCTTATCCAAGATTTTCCTCTATCCTCCTCCTGTCAGTTCTTATGGCCCCAAGTCCACTATCTATATGTGCATAAATCTCAATTCCCATTGCTATACCAACCAAGCATCATAATCCAGTGTAGTTTGAGGATCATTCAGACCTCCTTCTCATCACCATGCCTAAGGAGCTAGTTGTGCAAACTCAAAAAGTGTTGTTTTTGGTACTACCACACCACCCCACTCAACCATCTCTGGAACTATCCTAGAAAATATGGAATGATAGTCATATATGTGTACCACCTGTCTCTCTCCAAAATTCCTCAACAATCTATTCAAAAGATACCTCTCTAAGATATGAGGTGTGTTCCCAATTAGCCAATGAGTCTATCAAGAATATGCTTGATGCAGATGATCATCCATCCATGCCTTGTATTGTATCCATGACCTCTAAATAAACTTGGTCATATCATAAAAAATTCCCCTCCATAATTGTAGCTCTCCCATTCATCTATGTGTAAGCATATGAGCATATCTATATACAAAAGGATCCCATGCCACTTTCTTTGACTTTCCAACTAGCTAAGTTACTACTATCCACTCCCATGCCCATACAAGAAGCACAACCACTCTTGTAGATTTGTATAAAACCTGGTGCATTTCATGATACAAGTGTGTGAGGATGCAAAGTCCTCATGCATAAGTAATGCCCTTTGTGACCATCCCCTCATTGATAAAGACCCATCTAGCATAAATTTATCATGATCACTGATTCGATGTGATGGGTCCTATAAAAAATCCTACTAAGGTCAAAACAATCTCATCAACCTCTCCATAGTAAGTTCTTAGATCAAGCTATCTATCTATAATGTCTAGCTCACCCTTCCCAAGCAGTTTCTATATGAATGTTATGCCTCAATCCACATCATAGATAACTTGCACACCCTTAATCAGTACCCTAAGGATGCACTAGAAATTCTCAAATGTAATAGCACACTCTCCCATTGGAAGGTTGAAAGTAACTATATCTAACTGCCATCACTCCACGACAACAATCATCATTGCCCTATGAGATCTAATCTCAATCATATATGCGATATAGTAGAGACCCACTAATGAAAGAAACTCAATCTCAATCTCTCTCATGATAACCATCTAGTCCAAAATACTCAATCTCCACTTCCTAGAGTATATAGGATAAAGTATCACTTGCAAGCATAACACCGACGATGTCAAATTACTAATTTTTTGATTAAAAACTTATCTTTTGAACAAAAAAATAAACACATCACTTTTTTCAAATGTGATAAATCTTGATAGTCAGATGTGAACTAGTTTTCAAACATGTCAAACCCCCAAATGCATTCACAAATGCATTGATTTATCCATGATAAGGCATCACAATCACAATAAGATTTGACAACTACGACATGATTTGAAAAATGTAGTATTCCATTGTTGCATGTACACACCATGTCGGGTTACAATTTCACCAATCAGTGGGTTGACATGTTTCTTTCCTACCTTTAGCTACCAATTTGCACCTTAAAACTATGTGTAAGAAAACATTAACATGGTACGTATCGTTGGGCCTACTCTCGCGAGCCTCTCAAACTATTACACCTTGTCTATGTGATGTGTTGCATGAGGAATGAGTGCCATACTGAGAAGGTGTTTGGAAGGTCTGATAGATCAGAGCTCTTGATCTCTATAAAATAAATTGTGCAAATGAGGTTGGAATTCACCCAAATGAAAATATATGCCTAGGAGAACCTAGGTTTTTTCCCTACAACTCATTTTCTTGGCCTTGGCTATCAGTCTTGATCAACTTATTGAGGCTTCCTAGGACTTTTTTCCATCCTTTTTTTCAATAGAACTACTGCTGTTGTCATGTCATGGTCTCGACCCAAAAAAAATTCTTGTTGATCTCTCAAGGGACCAGCACACCATCATTCCTTTGTCCATTGTCGCATAGTGGGGCATTAGGTAAAATTAGGGGAATTTTCAAGAAAATTCCAAGTAGCGTCATGTCTTTGAAACAATGCAATGGGTACATTGCTTCAAAGTGAGGAAAAATGTAGACACCTAAAATTTTCTTAAGCATATCACACATCTTGATTTCACTTACTAACGTCATTTTCCTCATTATCACCTAATTTCTCTATTTAATTAAATAATTTCTAGTTGTTTAGTTAAATTCACTTTATTTTCCTATTAATCGAATAATTAAGGTTATTTGATTAATTCATCATTTTTATACTAATAATCCCTTTTGATTAAATAGTTCTTAATTCTTTGGGTGAAGCCACAATAGTGGTTTACAATTTGATGGAGGAAGGAAAATAAGAAAAAAATGACCCCATGCAAAAAAAAATAGTTTTAGGGGTTCGAATGAACTTGTAGGTTTGAGCGAACCCAATAAATATTGGGCCCACATTTACCACCCAAAAACAACACATGAAACACAAAAGGAAAGGGGGTTCGCTCGAACTTGGGCTCAAACGAATGCTGGTTCGAGCAAACCCCCCTTTACCCTCATTCTCCCCCTCAAGAACTTTGAAAGTCTAGATTTTTACTCTTCGAAGCTCAGGTTGAGGATGAAAATGGAGGAGACTTCACAAACCCAAATGGAATCAGGTAGTCCTTGAAACGATCTATCCAATGACTATAATTTTAATATGTTTTGGTTTTATTATGTATTTGGTTTTTTAGTTTTATTAAACATAGGCTTTTCACCAAAATCAAGCTCTCTGTTATGCACATGTGGAAAAATAGTAGATTATCAAAAAAAATTTGAAAAATATGAGTGCACCAAATATTGAAGTCCTTGACCCAACAAAAAAAGAAAATTGAATTTTGATACATACAAAAAGAGTTAAACATTATACGGTTGCACTATGTCTGAATTATAATTGGTATGACTTTAAACTTTATTAAAGAAAAAATATTCAATCATAAATTATCTAACCAAGTGGAAGCACTAGATATTGAAGTTAAAAATCTAAATTCGAGAGAATTAGAATTTTATCCTTCATGGAAAAAAAAAGTTATGCATTATACGGTGAGCGTCACTTTTTAAAAATGTTGTTTTCTGAAAAAAACTAGTTTTTGAGGGAGATGGAAAAAAAAGTGCAATCTAATTCCAAAAATTTTGAAAAAAATATATTTAGAATCCACAGAAAAAATTTCATGAAACTCTAGTTTGCATCATCTTCAAATTCCTCACGGTTTAGCTGCTATAGGTGCTCGAAAGTGAAGATTTAGTTAAAAAAATATATTTTAGTGTCTAGTTTGGGAAAAAATTGTAAACCACTATTGTGGGATCACCCCTTTAATTAAAAATATTAATGCATCCATCCTCACAATTAAATGATTTACATAATTTTTTAATTGACTAATTATCCTCCAGTTCTTCAACTTGCACAAAGAATATCCTCTAAATAATATTCCCTTTTCATATTCAAATTCTTCCCTCCAATTCAAAATATCTCTGACATATTTCCATAAAATCAGGGATATTTTTTGCTCTCATGAATCCTCAACCATTGTTCCTCCTTGATCCACACTCACCTCCTTGATTCCTCTCTTTCATTGATCCTCAGATCGAATCTTAACCATTGAACAAAATTTCTAAAATCTATAAAACAAGTGTTCTCTAACATGAAAAGGATTTACAATTGTCATAAGCATAGGCTCTCTCTAGAATTATTAAGCCATTTCTTAAACATTAGAACACCTTTTTTGTGAATCACATCCTCCCATATCAAGCTTTTGCAGCATGGATTATGCACAATTTGAGTATTCCACATCACAAATATGCATCAATCCACAATGGGATTTAAGGTTTTGCACTTTCAATTGGTTAATTACTTTGATTTTAATTCAATTTCTTAGATTAAACCATTTGAATTATTTGCAAATGAGTTTCATTGAGTATGGGTTTGTTTGATCTCAATTGTGTGAATTCTTAGTATTTTAGATTCTAATTACTTCATTCATGATTTTACTCATGCTTACTTACTTCCCCTATGACAATATCTAAACTAAAACATATCCTTATTAAATTAGTGAAGGATTAGTTGGAGTAAGGTGCAAGTGCATAAATGGACCTAAAGGTTAGAGATCTCACTTCAAACTAGTTAAGCTACGCCTACACATATGTGAGTGTATTCTTTTTCACATATGTGAGTGCTATCAAATAAAAATAAGTTTTATAAATTTTGAAGTAAAAATCATTTTCTTTTAAGAAAAAGGGACCATTATCAATATATTAGAAATATTTTGTAGTAAATGTGAAATTATAGAGAATATTCAAAATAATTAATACGTATTTTCAAATAATATATTAGAATACTTTAATTATTTTATTTTAATTAATTTTAGAAAGAATTATTATTATGATAATACAACATAACATATTTTTTAAAATATTAATAAAAAAGGTAGAGCTCAATGCTACAACGACAATGCCATGGTTTGGTCATCACCCTATGTCATGAATGAAAAATTACATTTGTTTTATCTTTTATTTTTTTTCCAAAATATCATTTGCATTATTTTATTTGAACATATTTAAGAAGATGTTTGTTTAAAAAGAAAATTATAATTATTATTAATGTTGAGTGGAGAAACAACTATTTTTTTAGATAAAATATACTTGTAACTATCAAATATACATATATAAATATCCCATTGCTTAAAAAATATTATATTTTTATATATATGTCCATTCTATCATATAAAAACTATTAAAAATATTATTTGACATATTAAAATTGATTGCCGATCAAAACTTGTATTACATTAATATATGTATCAACTAACTCAACTATATATATAAATACATTTTATCACGAGAAAAACTTCTCCCATGAATGGAAAGTATATGATTAGAATAATATTCATAATGAGTTTAATTACTAATGTTGTGAATTGGGTCAATAGAGAAATTGAGAATATATTAGTGCGATTTCCATAAATTTAAATTAACCAATCAGAGGTAAGTTCACGAGCACTACTTTGCTCAATTGTCTCTTAAACATTTACTAATTAATTCTAAGTGCGGTCTTTGGAATTTTATATAAATTTCATGGTTTCGATTTGAGTAATTTGGCTTTTATAGTTGAATTATTTAACACTAATACGAAGGTAGTCAAAAGGGATTTTAAAAAATAAAATTATTGTATGCTAAAGAATTTTGTAGGGAAAAGAAAAGTAAAGGATGTAAAAATATTGAAATATCTTTGACTTGTGAACCATTAAATTAATAACTTGAATCTTTTGATTAATTTAGAAGAGGTTGTTGGATTTGTTTTAAATTTCTAAATTAGTAGGTATGATTTTTTTAAAAATAAAGATAGAAATAAACATAATAAGATTTAATAAGTTAATGATAATAAATAAGAACATAAAAATATGTGATGGTGTTAAATGCAGAGATAATATTTTAATAATAAGATGATATTGATGATAGTATAATAGATTGGAAGATGTATACACATATTACAAAATATACTAATCTAAAATACACACACACACACACACACACACACACACACACACACACATATACACACATATATATATATATATATATGTTTGTGTGTGCGCGCGCATATACATTTATATATACATATATATGTACACATGTGCATGCACATGCACATGCACATACACATACACATACACATACACATACACATACACATGCACATACACATATTGTAATTGAATCTCTAAATATAGATTGAATATTTAGAGGTGAAATATGATGGGGAATAAAATTAAGGAGGTTTAATTAGGTTATGTGATGAAACAATTTATGTCCATGACAAAGGTTAATATATGTAAGTTTAGATCAGTGATTATTTAAGTGGCTAACATTTGCCAATCGACTAATAGTTGAAATTTGAGAATAAAAAATTGGCTAATAGTTTAAGCAGTAACATGACTTAAATTGCCACATTTTTACAAAACTTTATTAAAGTCTTATATAAATCACCAAAGAATTTATTTTATTATAATTTTTAACTCAAAAATTCTCTACAATATTTGGTACATGACTAGATCATTTTCACTTAGATTTTATAAGTTATAGTAGAAATCTATATTAATTCACCAATAGTGTATCATAATTATTAGTTGATTTAGGTTCATATTTCCAATATTTAGTTTCTAATTGATTTATAATATAATCTAATGGCCTGCATTGTATTCTATGAGGTAAAATCTACTCGTGATGTATAATTCTTATGAGGCTCAAAATAGCTTTCGGATTGTTGATCTTCTAGTATCAATTATCCAAAAGCATTTTTAGGCCACATGAGCATTACAAATCATAGGTACATTTTCACTCATGAAATACAATGAAGGTTGTTAGATTATATTTTAAATAAATGGTGGAAATTAAATATTATAGTCTACCTATAAACCCATTGATAATTTCGACCCTTGGGCCCCTAATTTTTCATAAGAATTATTTTTTCAAATTGGAAGGATTTTCCATCATAATTAATGAGTTTTCCTATTATTTTCTATAATGTCGTAAAATTGCACCCCTTGCAATTTCACATACATTTTTGTATCCACTTTAGTGTCCACCCCCTAGCATTTGTGTAGGCTTATTTTAGCCCCTGCATTAGCCGTTTTCCCTCTCAGGATGCTCAAAGGCTCGCTTTTCAGCAACTACCTTGTCGTGTCCGCTCTGCTTTGAACCTTGTGCTTTTCCCATCTTGTCATTTTGTAGCATGATGTATCTAGACACTAGTGCACTATGTGGATGTCTGTGTACCATGCTAGCATCCTGCGACATTTCAATATTAAAATGACCACCTTTGAGAATTTTTTCCACTTGTCATCTACTTTTGTTGGTGGTAACGGATCAAGATGCCTTATAACTACCTAAGAATCTTCTTTATGCTTCTCTTCCCTCTTTAAAAGTCATCTTTTCAGCTCATTTGATCTCTAGATTCACTCTAGCTTCACCTCTAGCTTCTTTCCAACCTTGGCTCTAGCATTTTTTCTCTTGTTATTTTGTTTGTACAACTTCATATAGCTTGCTAGAGTAGCCTTAAGCACTCTCAAGCTTTTACAACTCTTTGGAAATTTCTTGGCTCTCGTAGCTATTTCTTTCCCTCTTTGGCTTGCTTAAGCCTTGTAGCCAATATCTCATTCACTTCATACTTGTGAGCATCTTGGGATTCCATATCCCCTATCTATTGCATCATACATTTTGTGATATAGATTCTCCCGCTCAAGCGAGGATTGGTTTTATCACATCACATTTTCTTACTTCTCTCACTCTATCTTTTTGGTTGTCTATGGAGGTGAGAATACCAAAACGGGGGATTGATTGATCAGGAGAACCCCTATATAGCCCCAACACTTTATCCAGATCTTACACATGCAAGTATTGAAGAAATTCACATGCTAGAGGCTTCATAACTTGCATGGCTATGAGAATTTCCTTTCTATCTCTTATTCTCTTTATCATTTTTATTTCACTTTATTTTAGCTTTATCACATTCTATTATTTTCCAATACTTTTGAAGTTCTCAGTAATTAGATTTTTAGTAGTTGCTTTGTTGTTTTCTAGAATATTCTCATTCTCTAGTCTGTACAAGATGCCAACACACCTCTAGGATGCTAGCGTGCCACGTTGTCATTCTTATTCTATGCTTCCATCCTTTGGCCAAGATCTTGTTAGTTTGTCAAGAAAATCTTTGTGACCTGCTCTTTCTAATTCTAGAACTCTTGTGCTTTTTCCTTGAGGTAGTTTAGGGCAATTCACCCTGTAAGGCTCTATGAATGAAGAGAACTCATGAGTAGCGAATCCCCCTTCTCTATATTTTGGTGAACCTGATGTGAAGAACAACCTTTTTTTCAAAATCTAGGAATTTATTTACCCCTACTTGGCAGGGTCATAACTGGCGAGGTCATAACTTTTGACTTGGTGATTAGAATTTAGAACCGTTTGCACCATTGGAAAGGTCTCCAAGATGACTAATTCAATCCCTAAAATATTGTGCATTCTATTGTTGAGTTTTAGGGATGGATGTAAGTTTCTACCCCAAATTCTACTCCAAAGACCTCCAAAAATGTAAATTACTAGAACCTAGAAAATACCAAAAAAATATAAAAATCTAGATTTTTGATTTTTCTTAGTTTTGTTGTCAAAATGAATTTAATATCCTCTTTTGTGAGTTTAGTATCTAATTATATTCAAAATGTTAATGATGTTCCATTTCATGCATGTGATAGTGGCTTGGCTTTTCCCATGTCACTTGGTGTCTTTGACCCTTCTCATGAGATTCCTCTTGCTTTGAAGGATATCTTGTCACAAGAAGATGAAATCATTTATGTACCTTTCTTAACATTACTCTACCTTCTCCCCATTCCAATGCACTCTCCTCTAGAGATGATGCATTAAAGAATGATGAATCTCCTTCCACATTCAATCCTCCCCAGATTGATGTTGAGAATATGTCTTCAAATAATTATTCCACTAGTTGTGATGAATTTGTAAATGTTATCTATGTCTCTGCTTCCCCTCAAAGGCCTAAGAGACTGGTCATTTATATGACTCCAGCTAGTCCTCCTAAAATTATTTGTTCTATTAATGGTGTTCCATGTGATAGTGACTCTCCAGAGCTTTCTAAGGTTCCCTCTTATAGAGTAGTAGCCCATACTTATGAGAATAGAATGAATAAACAACCAAGCCTTCTTCAAGAACCTAAACCTATAACTAAAGCACTTGGTGATTACAATCTTGTGGAGAAACTCCATGTTACTTCGGCTAATATCTCATTGTGGGACTTGCGTTAGTCTGCTTCAGTTTATCAAGGTATGCTTCAAGAAGCCTTGCAAAAGATCCTCTTTCCTTCTTCCACTAGGTTGATAGATGCTAATGGGTATGTGCAGGATCATGATGGGCCAAAAAGTGGCGATATGATGGGTATTTGTAGGGTATGTGGATGATGAATTTTTTCTTACCCAAAATTGATGAAATGAAAAGGGTTTTTAAAGGAGATTCTCAACTTTCCACCAATATAAATTATGCTTTACTTTGAATTTAATAAATAATTATTATTCAGTTTTTATTTGAGTTATGACTAAAGTCTGATTGATAGGCTGATTGAAAAACATCTATAGCTTTCAAATGGTATCACATTTTTGAATCTGAAACATGTGTCACATTCTATGCTTCACATTCTATAGGATTAAAAGAAAAATCAATTTCATGAAGTTTTGACCAAGTTAAGATGGTTGGACATAGTTTTTTATATTTTTAAAAGTTGTAATATAATATTCATAATTAATTATTTACTTGGAAAAATATTACAAAAAATATGCATCGCATCCAAACCTGAGTCCTCTACTTATGTCTAAAATCTTATAAAAAAATATTATCATTTTATTGTGGTTAGGGTTGTTAGACGGACACCTACTCTTTTTTGAAATTTAAGTACTACTGCATTAAAATTTTAAATTTTCACTAAATAATTTAAAAAAATAAATAAACCTAGTATTTTAGAAGCTACATTCAATTTGCTACAAATTCTATTCTTACATATTTTTGAAATAATATAGATAACTTATTCAAATTTTTACATCAAGTTGTCTAACTCTGATTTTTTTGAATTTTTCGCCACTTAAGGGCCTTTTCTTCCATGATGATCCTGCACATACCCTAATGCGTTGATGGATTATATTCATGTGGATTCACCAAATATCACATTTTATCTGCAAGAGCTCCCACCTCTGGAAGTACAAAAGCAAGCGGATCATTTGATGATTATAGTTAACATTAATAATATTGACATTATACGTACTCTTGTTGATGTTACTTTGGTGCTCAATGTATGTACCATCAATCTATTACCTAAGATTAATATTGATTCATCTTCTCTTAATTCTTCTTTTGTTGATACTCATGGGTTTGATAATGTCGGTTGACAAGCCCTAGGTGCGATATTCTTTCCTTTGAGGTTTGGACCCGTTGTTGTACCCACCCAATTTGTATATGTTATGTCAGAAAAATTACCATATAACCTCTTCTTGGTAGACCATGGATTCATGCTATGAGTGCAATCCCATCTACCTTGCATAAATATTTTAAGTTCATTTGCAATAATTGGGTAGTCACAGTCAAGGTTGGCCCTAAGGCCATGCACTTATGTGAGATGACAACTGCTAGTCAGGTTTCAGTTATGCCTACTCTTATTCCTTGAGTGTCTTCCAATATGTTGATGTTTACTCTAATAGTATCTACTACAAAGGATACTCTTGAGATAGATGTCCTTGGAGAAGATCCTTTTGAAGCAAGAAATATCAAGTAGACTTGCTCCTTCTACCTCTTCTCAAGAAAATGCATGTCTTGGTGATTATTGGGGTTCTCTAGAATTTACAAAACCCTACATTAGGGACTATAAAGTTGACCTGATCCACTCAAGCCTTCTGGTAACATCATCCACACTCACTATCAAAGATGATTATTCTTTGTATCACGGGATAGTGTGAGCATAAATTGTAATGTTCTTAGTGTTGATCCTCCTTCTGAGGAAGATGATTACACTTCTACTAAAGATGATAATGTTGATAGTCCTATTAATAAGGATGATGGTGATCCCATAGAGGAGCATAATCCCTATTGTTTGAATAATTATGTCTATGAAGATCCTCCTCCTCAAGATTTGAAAACATGTTATGGCCCTAGCTTTAGACTTGCCTCTAATTATGGCTATGGGTGTAAAGGTTGTGGGTGTAAAAAATAAGGCATTCAAGTCCCTATAGAATGTGCACCTTGTAATCATAATATGGGGCTTGGTTGCTTGAGTGGAAAGTCTCAATGAAAACCACAGTTGAGTTGCAACATGATGTCCGTTGAAATTCATTCTCGTGGATTGGTTCATCTGCCCTTGTCTTCCATCTTCATTTCTTCTTCTTGTGATCAGTCAAAATTTTCTCAACAAGAGAAAGGGTTGCTTCTTGCTCCTCATTCTTTATCTGAGCAAGAGCGTATTTTTTTGAGGTTTCTCAAATCCTACTTAATTACTCTTCCTTCTCCTACTCATAAGAAATATCATAATCATGATAAAGGAAAGCATTCTTTCTATACATACCATCAAGTTTCTAGTCATTCCACTAGTGAATGCAAGGCCTTGAAAGATAAAATGCAACTTCATGATTTAGGTGCCATCAACCATTTATTTTTTGATGCACTTGCCTCTTCTTCAAATGACAAGTGATATTGAGGTCTACCTTTATCCTGTATGTTCTAAGTATCTTGCATGGTTCTCCTCCCCTATATGCTGGGGGTAGTGATAACCTATTATGGAGATGTGTGTCCTTCTTAAGGACCCCCTGTCTTCTTTATACACTTACAAAAAAAGCATCCCTCAAGTGGAACCCTTATCTTTTGAAGGGTTCCCGAGGGACCCCTCTGAAAGACTTCCAATTTATTGATGGTCTGTGTAACTATTCGCTTAGTTTCCTACCTAGCTGATTTGTTCTCTAGCATGTTTTATCTGCGAATTAACATGTTGCTTTGCAGGTGTGCTTGTGAAGCTGCTTTCTAGTCTGACTTTGCGGAGTCCCCTTTACTGGGTTTCCCTCATGTGAGAGATCTTGGGGGATGCCTCCTTGTTGGTGTACAAGCCTATAAGGCGCTTACTTCACAAGGTTTCCTTCATGTGAGAGATCTTGGGGATTTCCTCCTCGCAGGTTTGCATGCCTATGAGACACTTTCATCCTGCGAGATTTTTCCATCATTGGTTTGCGGGCTTTCGATGTACTTTGTGCAAATTCATAGTTCCGTGGAGCTATGAAGTCCATTTTGTTCGAACCTCCTTAGGAGAGAGTACCTGTGGAGCTGTTTCTCATGGAATTTTCATTCCTTCTTCTTACTCTCTCTTGAGCCTTTTCGCTTCTCTTTTCTCTTCTCTTCTCAATTGTATATACCAGATCAAAGATTTGCATCTTCTTCATCCTGAGTATATACTCTTTCTCTCTTCAAAATCTTAGAATTATTCTATGTGTTATTGTTTTTAAATTTGGGGATGACTCATGGTACAAAGACAACCTTTTAGATCGAGGTCTCTTTCACTTTGCTAACTCAAATCCTTTAGTTTTTTGTGTGTTTGTGTATGTGTTTTTTATGTTCTAACCCTATGATGTAATGAATTTTTTATATTCTAACATCATAGTATGATATAGGTTTTTCTTGTCTAATGCATTTTTTTTGCAGGTCTTCAGCCTGGAGTTATGCTTCCTTGGTTTGAAGAGTTTTCTACTTCCTCTATAGTATCCTTTTGGCATAATGGTGTTATTTATGTTTAGTATACTTCCTTTAGCATGCATATTAGCATAGATTCATATGCCCGGTAAAGTGGGGGAAAAATGTAATGTCATAAAATTGCACCCCTTGCAAGTTCACCTGCATTTTTTTATCTGCTTTAGTGTCCACCCCCTTAGCATTTTTGTAGGCTCATTTTAGCCCCTGCATTATCCTTTTTCCCTCTCAGGATGCTCAAAGGCTCTCTTGTCAACAACTGCCCTAGTGTGCCCATTGTGTTGAACCTTGTGCTTTTCCCATTCATGTCATTTTGTAGCATGATGTGTCTGAACACTAACGTGCCACATAGATGTCTGCATGGTGCGCTAGCATCCCATGATAGTTCAACATTCAAATGACTACCTCTAATCATGTTTTCCACTTGCCATATTCTTTTTTCAGTGGTAACAGCTCAAGATTCCTTGCAATCACTTGAGAAGCTTCTTTTTGCTTCTCTTCCCTCTTTGAAAGTCATATTTTCAACTCATTTGATCTCTAGCTTCACTCTAGCTTCACCTCTAGCTTCACTCTAGCTTCACCTCTAGCTTCTTTCCAACCTTGGCTCTAGCATTTTATCTCTTGTTATTTTGATTACACATCTTCATATAGCTTGCTACATCAGCCTTAAGCACTCTCAAGCTTCTACAACACTCTTTTCAAATCTCTTGGTTCTCATAGCTATCACTTTCCCTCTTTGGCTTGCTTAAGACTTGCTGCTAATATCTCATTCACTTCATGCTTGTGAGCATCTTGGGATTCCATATCCCCTATCTATTACATCCTACATTTTGTGATACGGGTTCTCCTCCTCAAGCGAGGATTGATTTTATCACATCACATTTGCTTACTTCTCTCACTTTATCTTTTTGGTTGTCTGTGGAGGTGGGTATAATAAAATAGGGGTTTGACTAAGGAAAACCCCTATATAGCCTCAACACTTTATCCATATCATACACATGCAAGTATTGAAGACATTCACGTGCTAGAGGCTTCATCACTTGCATGGCTGTGAGCATTTCCTTTCTATCTCTTATTCTCTTTATCATTTCTATTTCACTTTATTTTATCTTTATCACATTCTATTATTTTCCAATACTTTTGAAGTTCACAGTAATTATATTTTTCAGTAGTCGCTTTATTATTTTATGGAATATTCTTGTTCTCTAGTCTATACGAGACACCAACACACCTCTAGGACTCTAGCATGCTGCATTGTCATCCATATTCTGCACTTCCATCCTTTGGCTGAGAGCTCATCAATTTTTCTAGAAAATCTTCATGACCTGCTCTTTTTTATTCTAGAATTTTGTTGAGGCATGGAAGGCTTGCAAGGAACTTGTAGAGATAGATAGAAGCAAATGGTTGGATTATTTCATTTAGGAAGGAATTCTCTTCAAGAACAATCAACTGTCTATTCCTAGAAGTTCAATGAGAGAGAATTTGATCAAGGAAAAGCATTGTGGAGGATTAGCAAGAAATTTTTGAATTGATAAGACTATAGCATTGGTGAGTGAGAACTATTTTTGGCTGCAGTTGTATAAGGATGTGAGGAAATGTGTTCAAAGTTGCAGGATTTGTCAAGTTGCAAAAAGAAATAGTCAGAGCGCTAGAATGTATACACCATTAACAGTAGTGGAGAGACCATGGGAAGACATTACCATGGATTTTGTGTTGGGATTTCCTAAGACACCAAGAAGATTTGACTCTATATTTGTGGTTGTGGATATATTTTCTAAGATGGCACATTTCATACCTTGTAAGAAAACTAGTGATGTAGTACATGTTGTAGACTTATTTTTCAAGGATATTGTGAGATTACATGGACTACCAAAGAGCATAGTATTATAAAGAGACACTAGATTCATTGGATACTTCTAGAAAAAATTGTGGAAGAAGATGAAGATAGATTTGAAGTATAGTTTAACATTTCTCCCATAGAAAGATGGAAAAATAGAAGTGGTAAATAGGAGTTTGGGGAACTTGTTGAGATGTTTTACTAAAGGAAAAGGAGGAAATTGGGACTTAATACTCCTACAAGTAGAATTTTCATACAACAATTTAGTAAACCGAAGCATAGGGAAGACACCATTTGAAATTTTGACAAGACAACAACCTAGAGGAGTAGCAGAATTAAGATATCAACATGGAGAATAAAAGGAGTGCAAAGGAAGAAGAATTTGTAGGATTCATGGAAACAATGCATACTCAAGTTAAGGAGCATCTGGAGAAGATGAACAATACATACAAGGAGAAAGCAGATAAGAAGATAAGACATAAGGAGTTTGCAGTAGGAGAGGAAGTAATGGTATATCTAAGGAAAGAGAGATTTCCAGTTGGGACATACAATAAGTTGAAGATGAAGTTTGGACCTTGTAGGATTATCAGGAAGTTTTATTTTGGAAATGGGTATGAAGTGGACTACCAGAGGAATTTGGTCTATCACCTATATTCAACATTGCAGACCTATACCAGCATCATGAAGGAGAGTCACCATAAGACAAAGAATTTGGTTTTCTAGATCAGATAGCACATCGTCGGGAGGAAATTGAGGAAATTTTAGATCGCAGAGTTGGATGTAGTACCAAAGGAAGGAAATTATACAAGGAATATCTAGTTAGATGGAAAGGAAACCTGAAGGAAGATTCATCATGGATTTCTCAGGCTGAGGTGGACTACATTAGTTTTCCTCTAGCCCCAGGCAAGTGAGAGGCTCACTTTTCTTCAACCTCAGGTGTCTGATGCAGGAGAATCCTAGGTTGCAAGCAATATTGTATCAACCAAAAATATTTGCATTCATGTTTTTTTGCATCTTAGTAGTTATCTGTTAGGACCTAGTCTCAATATTTCATACCACATTGTAAAATTAGAGCTCGCGGAGCAGGATATATGATCTTCATTGCAACATCTACATCATATCCATAATTCAATTGTTTTGGAGATTCCAACATGAATATATCACTAGCAAAATAGTAGCTATAATTAGACATAGAGCATTCACAAACCAGTCTTGGCTTTTCAAATGTGTAGACCTATCTCATGACTTGCGGAGCTTGAGAAACCATTTCATAAGGATGCACATTCATTGAGGAACCTGTGTTCCGATCCACATCATGTTTATCTAAGGATCAAAGGAGACTTATATGTTTGGGCCGACCTTTACATGTTTCATCAACTTCAGGGTTTGAGACCTCTTGAGGCTGACACAGACCTTGTTTGAAGCTAGGAATTGATATATATAGGCATTGTGTAGTTGCATTAGGCATCAAGTAGTAATAGAAGGATATAGTGGGATAAGGGCTTCAACCTACATTGTATTTCTAGGCTTAGTGCCACATCATTTTATAATCTATAAGCTAGAAGGTAGGGCATGTTGTTTGTGAATAGTTGATCATTATGTATATATTCATGTGGGATTGTTATTCCAATTCTTTGAGTTTTCATCATGTTTACTCTTGCTGCAAGGTTGGATAGTCCTATTCTTGGACCCTCCATCCTTGATTGTACTAGATAATTTTAGGTGAAGAAGATAAAATTTTAGGGGAAGATTTGGGAGTAGAGGAGGATCAAGTGGTTTCACTAGAAAGTGTTATAAATGCAATAAATTGTAGGCCATCAAGTATAGCAATGCCCTGAAGAATAGTCATCCACTTCTTTTAAGAGTGAAAGGAGGAATCAACTAGCACAAGGTGGAGATGTTGAAAGTGTAAAATCTTCACCACAAGTTGAAGAACCAAAAGTTGGAGAGTCTTTTTTGATGAGGAGAACTTTGATCAAAGTGCCCATGGAGAAGGAACCACCCCAAAGAAATTAACTCTTTAGGACCACTTGAAAAATACAAGGTGAATGTTGTTAGGTAGTTATTGATTATGGTAGTATTGATAACTTGGTTTCTATTGAAATGGTAGAAAATTTAAAATTGAAAAGGTTACCCCATGCCACTTTGTATAAGGTATCATGGCTAAACAAATGGAAACAAGTGTTAGTAAATGAGAAAATTTGGGTAGAATTCCAAATAGGGAGATATAAGGACAAAGTTTTGTGTGACATAATTCCCATGGATTTTTTCCATATGTTGCTAGGTAGACCATGGCAATATGATTGGAAGGAAATCCATGATGGTAGGAAAAACACTTATGTCATAGAGAAGGATGCGGTCTCTTACACTTTGAAACCTTTAAAAGAGGAAAGCCAAGAAAAACAAGTGGGATCTAGTGTGATGGTGGCAGGAGAGAAAGAATTCATTAAGACCATGAAAGAAGAGGAAATGGGATTTGTAATCATAACCAGACCTAGGACTTTTTTGACAGTAGTTAAGATGGATGAGTTTCCCTTGGAGATCTAATATTTTCTCAAGAAATATGTTGATATAGTGGTAGATTATATCCCAGACTCATTTCCTCGAATAAAGGATATAAGTCATCACATTGGCTTCATACCAAGGGCTATTTTTCCTAATAAAGAAGCATACAAAATGAAACCACAACAAAATTAGGAGATCAAGAAGCAAGTGCAAGATTTTCTTGATAAAGGGATGGTAAGAGAAAGCTTGAGTCCTTGCATGGTTCCCAATATCATAGCACCCAAGAAGGGAGGATAATGGCAGATGTGCACTAATTCTAGAGCCATAAATAATATCACAATCAGGTATAGGTTCCCAATTCCAAGGACTGGAGATTTGATGGATTGTCTAAGTGGAGCAAGCTTCTTTTCCAAGATAGGCCTTAAGAGTGGGTATCACCAAATCAGAATCAGGAAAGGTCATGAATGGAAGACAACATTTAAAAAAAATGAAGGGCTCTATGAATGACTCGTAATGCCTTTTGGTCTCTCCAATCCACCAAGAATTTTCATGAGACTTACGAATGAAGTGCTCAAACCTTTTATTGGTAAGTTTGTAGTGGTTTATTTTGACTACATTTTAGTTTCTAGTTCTAGTAAAGAAGAGCACTTACATCATTTGGATTTGGTATTAAAGATATTGAATGAAGAGAAACTAATGATTAATCTAAAAAAGTGTGAGTTTCTAAAGACAAAGTTGATATATCTTGGGTTTGTGATCACAAAGGGCACACTGAAAATGGATCTTAGCAAAGTTGAAGCAATCTTGAATTGGCCTCTACCCAAGTCAATTGTTGAGGTAAGGAATTTTCATGGATTAGCAAGATTTTATTAATATTTTCAATCATGTGTGTGCACCCATAATAGAAACCATAAAGGGGGATAGGAGAAAGAGGTTTGTTTAGACTGAGAAGGCTAAAAAGAGCTTTCAATATTTGAAGAAAAGGGTAGTAGAGAATCCTATATTGGCTTTACCATATTTTAATAAGGTATTTTTCATTGAGTGTGATGCTAGTGGATATGCTATAGGTGTAGTATTAAGTCAAGATAACAAACCCATTGCTTTATTTAGTGAGAAATTGAATGAGGCTAAAATGAAATACTCTTATTTTGATCTATAAATGTATGCTATGGTTTAATATTTGAAAAAATGGAGGCATTATCTTCTTCCAAAAGAGTTTATAGTCTATACTAATAACCATGCTCTTCAATTCCTAAAAAATCAAGAGAAACTTAGTCATAGGCATGTCAAGTGGGTAGAATTTTTGCAAGGTTTCACTTTCACCACTAAACATAAGAAGGGACAGTTCAATAAAGTAGTTGATGCCTTGAGTAGGAGGGCACTAATAGTGTAGGAGATTCAATTGAAAATTTTGGGAGTTGAAGAATTAAAAGGTATGTATGTTGATGGCGTACATTTCAAGGAGATATATGAGTTTTGTTTGTAACCCCATAGCAGCACTAATGATAAATTGTTAGATTTTTTGATACAAGATGATTTTTTATTGAAAGGGGCACAAGTTTGTGTACCTAAGTGTTCAATGAGAGAAAATTTGATAAAGGAAAAGTAGGGTATGTGCAAGATCATGATGGGCCAAAAAGTGGCGATATGATGGGTATGTGTAGGATATGTTGTTGACGACCTTTTTTTACCCAAAATTGATGAAACGAAAAGGGTTTTTAAAGGAGATTCTCAACTTTCCACCAATATAAATTATGCTTTACTTTGAATTTAATAAATAATTATTATTCATTTTCTATTTGAATTATGACTAAAGTCCTGTTTGATAAGTTGCTTGAAAAATATCTATAGCTTTCAAATGGTATCACATTTTTTGAATTCAAAAAATGTATCACATTCTATGCTTTGCATACTATAGGATTAAAAAAAAATGAATTTCATGAAGTTTTGACCAAGTTAAGGTGGTCAAACATATGAGTTTTTATATTTTTTAAAAGTAGTAATAAAAAATTCATAATTAATTATTTACTTGGAAAAAAATTACAAAAAATATGCATCACATCGGGATATGAGTCCTCTGCTTATATCTAAAATGTTATAATTTTTTTTATCATTTTATTGTGTTTAGGGTGGTCAGACAGACACCTACTTCTTATTTTTTCCTAAAATTTAAGTAATATTGCATTAAAATTTCAAATTTTCACCAGATAGATTTTTTTTAAATAAACCTAGTAGTTTAGAAACTAAATTCAATTTTCTACATATTCTATTCTTACATATTTTTAAAATAATATAGGTAACTTACTCAAATATTTTGTACGTCAAGTTTCCTAACTCTAATTTTTCTAAAATTTTCACCACTTAAGGGCCTATTTTTTCCATGATGATCTTGCACATACTTGGCACTATGGTTGTCTAGTAGGTCATTTTGGCCTTGATAAGACCTTTGAGCAATTAAGAAGACACTATTTTTGGCCTAAAATGCAGTCTGATGTAAGGAAGTTTGTTGACAAATGCACTATTTGTCAAAGAGCAAAGGGAAGTATCACTAATGTAGGATTTTATCAGCCTCTTCCTATCCCTCATAGGCCTTGGGAGTCAATTAGCATGGATTTTTTCATGGGTTTACTAAGAACACAAAGGGGTTTTGACCCAATCTATGTTATGGTTGAATGGTTCTCAAAAATGGCTCATTTCATCCCTTGTAAAAGCACCAATGATGCATCCTACATTGTAGGTCTATTCTTCAAATAAATAGTCATAATTCATGCTTTACCTCTCAGTATTATTTTAGATAGAGATAGTAATTTCATTGGAAATTTTTGGAGGACTTTGTGGAAGAAAATTGGCACCAACCTCAGTTTCAGTTCTGCCTACCATCCTCAAACGGATGGGTGGACTAAGATGGTTAATGGAAGCTTGGGAAACCTTTTGAGATGTTTTTCCAAGGAGCACTCTACTTAGTGGGATCTTGTCTTGCCTCGGGCAGAGTTTTCCTGTGATGATTCCATGAACAAGAGTATTGGGAAGATTCCTTTCAAGTAGTTTATGGTTTTCATCCTAGAGGGGTATTTGAGTTGAAGGATATTAGTGGAATGGAAAGGAAAAATGCTAAAGGAGAGAATTTTTCTATTACAATGCAGGAGATCCATCAACAAGTTAGGGAGCAACTTCAAAAATAGTGTTGACAAGTATAAACAAAAGGGTAGATATGAAGAGAAGAGAAGTTGATTTCAAAGTTGGGGATTTGGTTTTAGCCCATCTTAAGAAAAAGAGATTTCCAAAGGGTCAATACTCCAAGTTGCAAATGAAAAAGATAGGGCCTTGCAAGATTGTGCACAAATTTGCAAATAATGCATATGAAATTGAGTTATCCAAGGGAGTTATCATTTCTCCTATAATATTAAATGTTTATGATTCATATCCTTTCAAAGGGGATGTTGTTGTAGATGATGGAGTAGGTCAAAATTCACTTTTAGATGTTGAATGGGTCCAATATCTTCCACTTAGTAGACCTATAGAATTGGACTGTATCATTGATACCAAGGAACTCAAGAAGACAAGGAACAAGGAATATCTCCAATATTTGGTCAAGCGAAAGGGTCTTCCCATTGAAAATGCAATGTGGATGACTAAAGAAAACATTCTTAAGCATGGTTTTACTATTGCAAACCTTAATTCAAGTGGAGCTTGAACTTTTTCTCTTTAGGGAGTATGATGCAAGGGCATCTCTAATGCACCTTTTGAGGAAAATTGTTGTCAAATTGTTTTCATGTTGATAGAATTTAGTTTTTTTTTTGGTCGGGGTCAATAATGTCATGTAAGACCATTTGGACCCATTTAAGTCCATCACGTTATGTTTTGGAGTCATGTTGTCAAAAGTTGCAAATGTTGTAAAATATTGTCAAAAAATTGCAAATGTTCTCTTTAGTGTTAACAAAGGAGTTGGTGGTCATTTATTCAATTGAAAATGGTTGTAACAGGTTAAATATTCCATGTAACATTAGTCACAAAGGTTGGAGAAAGTTGGAATGAGAATATCTTCATTTTTCCATCTTCTATTTGCAATTTTCAGTGTAAATAAGTCTTAGAAACATGTTGTATGGTTTGATATAGTCTAGTACAGTCTTGCTAGTGCTTGAGGAAGTTGAAGGATTGTCTTAGATCTCCAATAATTTTTTTCTAATCAATTTCATTATATTTTGTGAAAGATACTGTAGTTTTAGTGTGGATAGGTATAAACCCTACCTAGAGTTTTTAGAGAACAAATAAATTTGATATATAGAGTTTCCACCAATAAAGACCCATGAAAATTGGTGGAAATATCTATCCTGATGCTACCCAAGTGTTGGAAAAAGGAGGGTTATTGCTTCTCATTATAGAAGAATTTCTTAATGATAGCATGCCTGCAACTATGTGTAAACTATCCTAAAACCCTAGGTTCAATGTTGTTTGAAAAATATATGCATTTCTTGTTAAAGGAAGGACAGGGAATAATTGTACTATGTTGTTAGAGTCCTACAAAAGCCTGGGAATCCACATGACAAGTTGTTTTTCTTTTGTTTATTTTCATTTCCTTGAATGCACTAGTGGCAACAAGTCCTAATTTGCAAGATTCATGGTGTCAAACACTTGGTTGCCTTCAATGGTTGAGTGTCACTAGGGTGTTGTCCCATGTTTTTATATGCACTAGGAATCCTTTAGGAATTGTTTAAGATGAGTCATTGTGTGAAGGGTATAAAGGAAATAAAGTTGTGTTAGATTAGTCCTTCCTTTGCATCATCAATGCTACAAATGTTAAGGATTTATCCATTGTAAATGAGAGCATGTATACCATAGTTTTATTGATGATGAAAAATATCATTAGAGCATTACATGTTCATTTTTAATCTCAAGAGTAGGGAATTCACTTTTATGGAAGAAAATATTTGAGTTTGTTGCACTCGTAGCATCTAGTGAGGCTAATACATCATTCATTTTAACAAAGGTAGTATAGTAATCTTATACAAATCCTCTTGGAGAATACCTTGGTAGGTGGGTGAAGTTTGAATTAAGTCCCAAAGAGAGATGTTAGTTGGAGTATTACAGTGATTTTTAGCAATATCATAGTCTTGGAAACTATTTTTAGGAAGATGAGGTGCAAGGGAGAGATATGACCTTGAGGAAATCAAATGGAGGTTTACATTTTTTTTGGTTGTTTATTGTTTGGAGTGTTGTTTTTTTGAGAAATTGCATGATAATTTAGTTGTTGTGACACATTTTGGTGTACATGATTACATTGAGTGAGTTGTTTTGCAAAATTAATGATGTGATTAGGAGGTTTATATTGGTTACAAGGAGTTTCAATAATGAGGGGAGGCATTGTTTGACATTTAGGAACACGAGAAACAAGATATATGATCAATTGTGGTTCTACAATTTCAGCTGATTTTATTATTGTAATCGAGGATTTCTTTAGATTAGGAGTTCGTTAGCAATAGACAATAAATAATTGAAATCCAAAGATTTTACGAAACACAAAGGAAGTAAATAAAAGAACAATTATACCTGATTGTTGATACCTCCATGATTCCCTTTCGTAATACCTTCTTGCTTGCTGGAGAATGTTGCCCTCAGATTCATCTTTTGAGCAATCTAAAATGCCTAAGCCCTACAACAAGATTTGAAGGATTTGATATTGCCTAAATGCCTATATCTAAAAATCAATGCCTATGTCTAAAATAATGCCAAAATTGAAATACTAAGATTGCCTATGACCATGAACATGTGAGAGTAAATAAATAAATGCCTATAATAATTACGCCAAATGTCTGTCCCCAAAAATGAGAAGAAGATGGCATTTTATAGAAAAGGCCATTTCGAACGGACAGACGAGATAAATGACAAGAACCTAAAATGAATGATCCAGATTTAACCTGAGAATCCCTAATTAGGGTTAGGGAAAAATCTTTAATCGAACGGTCAGAATAAAATCGGATCGACGGTGGAGAATAAATGAGAAATTAATTAAAGAACTAAATATTTTCAAAAATCAAGAAGATAAGATTGCGATTTGCAAGATTCAAAAATCAAAGAGATAAGATGTGGACTAAAGATAAGATTTGAAAAATCAAGAATCTGCCCGATTGCTTGATTTTTGGAAGATTAATTACTAATTCGAATTAAAATAATTCAAATTATGGATTTTGAGAGATAATAAATAATCTTTTTCAGATTATTTACCAAAAAGGACTGACAGTTAAGATTGACATGACATTTTAAATAATTTAATTTATTTAAAATGAGAAGAATATTAATTAGTAATTAAATAATTAAATTTAATTATTTAATTTAGGAGATGAGATTAATTAAATAAATTAATGAATTTATTTAATTAAGACAATTAGTGACATTAAATAAATAAATGTAATTCATTTATTTAATAATCGTGAAGAATTAATGAATAAGGAATTAAATAAATTAAGAAATTTATTTAATTAAGGGAAGACTTAGACAATTAATGACATTTAATAAATAAATAAAATTTATTTATTTAATAATCATGAAGAATAAATGACATGAATTAATTAAATAATTATGAATTATTTAATCAATAGTCGAATGTGGACCAAGGACATAATTAAATGTCACAATTATGCTAGGATGAAAGTGGTAAAAATGAAGCTTGCAGGCCTAGGTCATTTTTAGGTGTCTACATTTTGCCCCTCTTTGTCATAATGTCGCTTGTCGCATTGTGACAAAGAAAAATAAGCCAAGAATATGCCCCAGTGCAAAATAAGATGAGGAAGAATGACAAGGAGGGTTGCAGTATGCCCCCTCAAGAGGACAGACAGGTTCGAAGAACATGGGTGTGCTCTTGAAATTGGTTAGGAGACTAGAATATGAAGAGACGAAGAAATTTTAGTGCAAAAGACATTAATGCAATGCCTATATGAGATGGGTGAGAGAAGATGACAAGACTAAAGAAGATGCATGTTAGTTCCTAGACCAAATCCTTCAAAACATTGCCATAGGACTAATATTTATTGCTCTTAATCATCATTGGGCGGTAAAAATGACACAAATGGACAACAAACACCACGATATGACGTAGACCAAGGTGTGCAAGGTCATCCACTTGAAAAATAGATAGTCACATACAAGGAATGTCCTAACTCATACTAAGAGCTCTTGCCTCAGTCTTTTTGTCGAGACAATCCTGAGACAACAATCAAAGAAAATAAAATAGGCGTGAGACGCCATCGCACCTCTAAATCCTTTCATGCCTATCACCTATCTTGGCTTTCCCTTGTCAAACAGTCTAAGGATAATCATCATCCCATCTAGTCCTAACCAAGTCATTCCAAATGCAACGAGTCTAATCCATACAAGCACATTATCCAAAATTTTACTTGACTGTGTTCCTGGCCCGGTGTAGACCTCCATACTTTCATCACATTATCGTCATCATCCTCATGTTGTTTCAGGATGATGCGTCCTTCCCACGTCAAACAATGTGTCATCACCTGTTGGTATTCAACTTGACTAGGGGCACAATCATGTTTTCCTTAGATTCTCATGTGTAGGATATGCATTTGTCACGATCCTCTTAAGCGTCAAAATCCAAAAAATCATAAAATAACAAAAAGACAAAAAATCATAAAATGTCAAGAAAGATAAAAACATCATAAAATGTCATGAAGAAAGACCAAAAATCATAAAATGTCCTGAAGAAAAACAAAAACAATCCACATCAATGTCAAAATCCTAAAAATGGAGTCAAAGTCAGTCATGTTAGTCAGTCCATGTCATTGTCCGAGACTCATTGTCTACATGCATTTTCTACGTAGGCAAGACCATCAGTCGATGAGTCCCTGAGACATTAGGTCAGTCCTTTTAGGTTGGTCCAAATAAAATCATGGCATTTGTCACAATCGTCACATCGGTCAAATAAGTTAGACATAGTCAAACTCGGACACAAGACAGTCATTTGAAACGTCAATGTCAAAATTGGTCAAAATTAGACAACATAAGTCCAATCAATCATACAGTCAACATCAGTCAACTTGCCAAAACATATTACTCAAAACAATGTCAGTCTCGTCACTCTTTGGTCCTCTTCAAGATGTGTCCTTCTTGGAGTTAGACCTCGTCAAAATGTCCTTTGCCTTTTTCAGGATGTGTCCTTCGATAATAGGCCCTGTCAAACCATCAACACCGTCAAATTGGCAAAGCTCTTAAATTGTCAAAACTGTCAAACCGACAAGAATTCAATCTTTGGCAAACAAACATTGGCAAACAAAATTAAATGGTTGTTAATTTTTCTGGTCTATCTTGTCTTATCTTTTGACTATCTTGGCTATTTTGTCTTATATTTTTTTGTCTTGTCTTTTTGGTCATGTTACTAGCTATTGTTAGATGGTTAGATCAATAACACTAAAATCCATTGAAAATAACGAAGCACAAAGGAAAAATGATGAAAACAAAAGGAACGATATTACCATAAGTCTTCCTCTTCCATGGTTCACCTTCGTTACACCTCCTAGCTTGCAGTAAATAAAGATGCCCTCAGATTCGTGAGCAATTATGACAAATGACAAGACTAAAGCAAGTTTTGAAGGATTTACTCAAAATCTAAATGCCTATGTCTAAAAGCCTATGATTGACAATGCCTATGCCTTGATTAAATGACTATAATAATAAATAATGAAATTGCCTATGGAGATTTAAGTGTGAAAGCAAATGCCTATAATAACTATGCAAAATGTCAAAATGTGCGTGTGTTTGAAAAATGAGAAGAAGATGGCATTTTATAGAAAAGGCCATTTCGAATGGACGGACGAGATAAATTGATGAAATGAACGATCTAGATTAAACCTAAGAATCCCTAATTAGGGTTAGGGCAAAATACTTAATCGAACGGTCAGAATAAAATCGGATCGACGGTGGAGAATAAATGAGACAAATTAATTAGAAAATAAAGATTTTCAAAAATCAAGAAGATAAGATTGCTGATTTTCCAAGATTCGAAAAATCAAAGAGATAAGATGTGGACTAAAAGATAAGATTTGAAAAATCAAGAATCTGGATTGCTTGATTTTTGGAAGATTAATTACTAATTTGAATTAAAATAATTCAAATTATGGATTTTGAGAGATAATAAATAATCTTTTGATTATTTAAAAATGACAGTTAAGATTGACATGACATTTTAAATAATTTAATTTATTTAAAATGAGAAGAATATTAACTAGTAATTAAATAATTAAATTTAATTATTTAATTTAGGAGATGAGATTAATTAAATAAATTAATGAATTTATTTAATTAAGCAATAAAAACTATAAAAATAGGCTTTTATTTAATAATCAGGAAGAATTAATGAATAAGGAAATTAAATAAATTAAGAATTTATTTAATTAAGGGAAGACTTAGACAATTAATGGCGTATTTAATAAATAAATAAAATTTATTTATTTAATAATCATGAAGAATAAAAGGACATGAATTAATTAAATAATTATGAATTATTTAATCAATAGTCGAATGTGGACCAAGGACATAATTAAATGTCACAATTATGCTAGGGAAAGTGGTAAAAATGAAGCTTGCAGGCCTAGGTCATTTTTAGGTGTCTACAATTATTTATTAACATGCCTCTATCAATGAAGTATTGATGGTTGCATCCTCACGTACCAAGATATCCTCACAAGTAGGAGAGATATTGGGAGATGGAAAAACATGATTTTCATGATTACTTGAAGAATGAAAGTAAAAAAATGTATTAATGATTGTATTCTTTCACACCAAGATATTCTCATGGTAGGAAAACTCTTTTTTGGTCAATGACCAATATAATTTTTTTTAGATGACCCACATTTTTCTATGTCAAAAGATTTTTTTTGAAAAGAAAACATATTGTTGTCCTTTTTAGGTGTAATGCAATGAATTAGGTAAATTAGGGACAAACTAGCAATGCACAACAAAATCTAGAAGTTTCAGAACAAATTGTTAGAAACACATGAACCATATTTGAATGGAGATCATAAAGTAGGTTTTAACACAAAAATTTGAGGTGAAAATAATTTTTCAAGGGTGATGGAACCTTGGAAAAAATATCAAGGTTTCTATAACTTTATAACATGCATAGGAGTGTAACATTTTGAAGGTCTAATTCTTCGAAAACCTCGGTCTGAGAAATAATAGAGCTCAATAATTTAGTATGCCCTAATTTGATGATTAAGATCACATCCAACCATGAATGAGGGTTTTCAAAGGATATGATGGATGAAATTAGCTACACACATGAGTGCCCTCACGGGGTATGAGGTAAGGGAAAGTGTTGACAAAATAAAGATGCTAATGAAAATGTGGAATAATGTGTTTAAGGTTATGCTTTTGCAAGCAATAAAGAGCTTTAAATGATCCAATTTTTTGAAGTAAACATGTAACATTTTAAAACTTAAAATAAAATAACTCATATGTAAGCCTTAAAAAAGGAAAATCAGATCTAAAATTATGTTATTTAATTCAAAATATATATTGTAATTTTGTTCTAAATTGAATTCACCAAGTTGTTTAATGCTTAATGAACAAAGAGTGTAAATGCTTAACATTGAAAATGAAAAATTTAAAATTAAAAAAAGACCTTCAAATAACCTAGTTTTTGAATCAATTTTAAGAATTTATTCTATAAAAAATAATAAATTTCATGTATAGGATATGTTAGGTTCACCAAAATGTGAAGTAAAAAAGTGATCCTAGATCTAACTAGTAGATTAACTATGATTACCTCTTTTTATTTGACTCCACATTAAAATGAAAAAACAAATAGCATTTGATGATTGGATAATTTCCACTAGGGAGGTCCAATCTTCTAAGGTTTGGTTCTTTTAAATTAAAAGAGTATAGATTTGATGTATATTTTAACAATCATATTTGACATAAATCCTAAATTTAAAATGTAATTTATTGCATGGATGAAAAGAAACTGATTAAACATAAAAGAATATGAAATAAGGATATAGAGAGGAACCTATGATTTAAAAATAGGCTTTAATTTGAGTTTTAATAGTGGTACCACCCTAGGCTAATTTTTTTTTTAGGACCTGCAAAACTATGATGATGTATTATAGTTTTCTATGTGTTTCTTGTGACTTGTTTTTGATGAAACTTATGAATCCTACCTATACACATAAAAATATGAGGAAAGGTTGTGTTGCATAGAGTCTTACCTCAGTCAAACCCCATTTTTTTGTTTCCACTTCCATGTACAACAAATGATGATGGTAGAGAGGGACTACCCTAGTTTAGGTAGATGCAAAATAAACAATAATTGATTGAAACAATAAATGATAAATGGTAATGTCCACACCATAAATTACCACTAAAGGCTAGTTGATGATTTTTTAAATTTATTGAAGACTTGCAATAGGTTAGTCCATAAAATACAATATATTGTTGTAGCTATCATGTAGAGGATAACTCAATACATCTTCATAATAAATTCATCATCATAGTTCCTTATTTATAATGCTTCCTTAATGTTCAAATAATAAGAAAAGTTGTGTATATATGTATCCCAATTGTAAATTTTGATCATAGGTTGACTTGGGGTCACTTTATGACACATAAGGCCTAACCCAAAGTATTGTTATTTGAAATAGATCACCCCTAGGTTAGGGTTTCCTCCACACCTCACTAGGAAACTTTTCCAAAAATTTGTCAAAATGTTAGGGAATTTAATATATTTTTATAATTAATGTTATAGGAAAATAGGGTCCCCATGTAGTGTTAAATTGTCAAGGTCAAAAATTTATAATGCTACAAATACACTACTCCCAAATTTGATCTTAAAGTGGGGTGTTAGTGTAAATAGAGTGATTTTTTACATAATTAGTTAAATTCCCTTTATAGGATTGACCTATTCATGCTCATAGATTAAGTTTACTTAGGTTTGTTTATCTATTGTCCCACTTCATAAAATTGAGACATGTGATGTCATCAATTGAGATACCTATTGACACTTTCTCACACACTTTTAAAGTGATCTCACAAGTGTTTGATCTTTGGAGGGTTAGTTAGCTGTTCATTTGTACCTTACTACCTCATCTTGATCTTCCCACTATATATATTAGGTTTTATCATTCTATTATAATCTTCATTTTATTTATTGATAGACATACTATTGTGCTTATTTTGTTCACTTGTGGAAGTTTTTTTCATGCTCTTTAATCTTGGCATTCTCAAACATATTTAATGATGTAAATAACATGTTCAAATAACATCCTAGATTAAGAAGTATATAACATACTTAAATAAGAGAAATTAAGAAGTACACAACATAGCCAAATCAATTCCCTAAATTGTGAAGTGCATAGCATAGTAAAATAAATAAATTAAGAAGTACAAAACATAATTAAATAATATGTATATTTTTTTTCAATCCACTAATTTTATGTTGAATGAACCATATATATCTATTTTTTATGGTGTTGATTATTGCTTTGTGGTCAAACACAAACTTTTCACAAGTTTTTATTCAATGGTCTACAATCATATTTGATAAATTGAACATTTTATGTCAAAAAAGGGCTAGAATAATAAATAAATTTTTAATATGCGTCAAAATCCTTAAACAACCAAACAATCAAACTTCTTCATTTGGTACCTTCTAAGCCATATTCAAGTAATAACAACTAATCTTGTAGGATACTTAATTTATTCTACATATATAATAGTGGATAAAAATTTCCCTTTTCCTCAACACAGTGGTACAAATAATAATATATTCCTTTAGTTTCTTCATCCATAAGAAAGATGGTGATAATATCTAAGTTCAGTTCCAAAGTGATACATAGATCAACCACCACACTCTACACATTGCAAGAGGAGTTGAAGAAAGAGGGAAAAAAGGATGGGAGTCATCAAGAACTCTACAAGTTTCGTACTGAAGACTAGGGCCAACATTTTGGCTAGCCCTGCTGTGTTTTTCTTGTTGTTGGTTTTTTAGCTCATGCTTCTTTGTTCTATTCTATTTTTAACAAAAAAAATCTCTTTATTATTTTGTTCTAATGCACTGTTAATGTGTTGTAAATGGTTTGATGACCTTGTTTCTTGGCTCATTAATTTTTTTATAGGGAGAACACCCTAGTTTTGCTACTATTAATATAAAAAAACAACTACTTAAGCATTCCCTAAATTGAATTGTGAGTTTAATAATATTAATTAAATAAATGATATAAAATACCATAAGAGAAGACAATATATTAGTTTATGTTGAATATTGCATCCATAATACTTGGTTAAGCTATATAAAAAATATGGTCAAATTCAACCAATGACCTTCTATCTTCATAAGTTTTAGTGCTCCTAGAATTTAATATTCTCAATTCAAGTTGAAGCTCTAGAAGACCAGTCATCAACACTCTTTTGAATCAAACATGATTCTAAGTAAAATATGTACATTAAAACAAAAACACTCCATCCACATTATATGAATAGCCCATGGACCTATGTTTGAGATTCTGAAAGAGTGGAACTCACTCATTCATATCATTATACAACAACATTCATATTTTCCAATGCTAGCTTCATTTATCGACCAAAAAAATGTATGAATTGTAGACTTACCTTTATTAATCAAACCCATTATAGATTTATACCATTTGATGATGGATGCTATGTATTTCAGCTTGTCTCATACTAAGGCTCTTTTAATACTTCTCTTAAGCCATCATACTCTTTCCGTGCTCAAAATTAGAGAACTTCCATATATGGTGAACACCACTCATCTTATGCATTCCACTCAGCCAATATAACCTCTGCAAGTTCTTGAATTGTGATGTAAAATTATTTGAGCATACAGTTTATTGACTAAATGTGATATTCTTATTTTTCAAATTACTATAGAAGATATTAAAGAGACCTTACATAAACTCTAGAGAATGTGTGTGGTCATCACTAATATAAAAATCATACTCCATCAAGATCTTTATATCTTCCTATGTACTATTAGGTGCATGAAAGAATGTTATAGATATAAATATAGCAATCTAAGTGACTATGATTGAATCTCATTCTATGGTTGTAGTGTATGATTATTTAATAAAATGATAATTGAAATAATGGTATAAAGAGGAAGTTTTTCCTTGCATAACTTAAATTTCAAGTTCAACCAACAATATATATGAGTATTTATTGCATACTCATACACTAATTTCATCTTGAAAAATAGACATAAATTGATATATGATGTCGGCTTTATTTCAATGCATAATCTTATTTCTACTCATGGAAGATAATAAAAGTTCCATAATACCTCACATTAACCATATCCATATCTCAAGAGTTTTGGATCAAAAAGTAATTATTGTCAAAATTTTATAGCTTATAAAATTGAACACCTAGTTTATTAGGAGAAATTTGCAACATATTTATGTGCCTTACACCATTCAAATAGTTATCTAATGATACTATTTACACTAACACCCCTTAAGTGCAATTCATGGAGTAATGTATGCACGGTGATGAGTCCCAACTACTAGGTCATGTAAGGTACTTATGTATAAATTTCTCATAAAACACAGAGAAAAGGAGAAAAAACCTTGTGGGAAATAAAAAAACCCTCTCCAAAAGAGAAATGATATAATGAAGAGATTCTATGTAGGGCCACCATAATATGACTTCTTTGAATGTTTCTCAAATGCTCCATGTCAATATTAATGTAGAAAAAGTATTAAATAAGTGATAAAGAATCTTTGGATTCTCTTGGTGAAGCATCTCTAAACTCTAATGCAAGAAGTGTTCTACTAGAAATAATCTCTCAATGCTCAGTGGTGAAGCATATTTAGAATCTCATGTAGCAAGTTATGGTGGGTGAGTTGATCATCTTTTAAATCATTCTTTTTAGTCATTCCCACATTCTTTGAGTTACAACTTAGAATCTCCTAATAAATGCAAAATAAATATATAGTCCTCAAGGAATAAGGACAATACGAACCCTCCTTGATTATTTTGATACCCCTTAAATTGGTACTTTATATGTTTTTTTTGTATATAACAATTTCAATGTAACAAATAATGACACTTTATAATTGAGTGCAATATTATTTTTAATGAAATGGGCATATGATATTCACTTTCACAAAAGCATTACTCATGTTTTGAGTAGTTGATAAAAATATAGAATAACCATATGTGCCTAACTTTGCACTTAGAAACTTAAAATTTTCTTGTTAAAGGAGGATATAAAATATGTGTTAACAAAACATTTTTCACATTGTCTCAATGCTAAAGTCTATAGAACAAAAATATATTTCTGTCAACCATTCACAATTAAATTTTTGACTTCCCATTTAAAATTTATGCCACTATGAAATAAAAGGATCTCTTATAAGCACTATGTGGAGCTTGATCATCTGTCTAGGAAAAAAAATGTCTATTTTGACAGTATAACTAATCATTGACTATTGCATTTATTGATCTAATGGTTAGACTATTTTTTCAACGTTACAATAAATGTTAATAGAATAAAATTTAATCATATAATGAAAGTCTAATTTAAAGACTAATTGTAATGTTAGTACAAAGGACTACAGTCTTTGACAATTAAAAGATGTTTTGTGCCACTAAGCTCGAGTGCTTGGCGGGAGAAGTGGTCAAGGTGTCATACAAGAGCCAGAGGTGGCATGCACGTCATTGCATTTTACAAGAGGTTGTGCACAACACCTCGATGAAGGGAGAAGTTGATGACTAAGTCAAACCATCATTGAGGCATTGTCAATAAAGATGGCCGATGCACGCTTCTTTAGCAAAGACACCTCCTCTGATTGATTCAAGAGATCATATTAGCTACGTGGAGGGTGGAAGGATTGGGCAGCTTGAATGACCATGCCAAATGGTAAGACTTGGTCGATTCTCTTTCTCACGTCGCTTCAACACATGAATCATACACATCGACCTCCAAATTCTCTCGACTATGCTTGCATCTGTTTGCATTGCTTTGTAATTTAAACCAAAGGGAACAAACTTTCCAAAAAGGAGGTCGAGAAGTCATGCTTGAGGAGGGGTCACTGGTGAGGATTCTAGAGAAAATCTCTCTAAAAATCCTTCTTTGTTCCATTCTTTCCCTTCTCAGCGGTCGTGCTGCCAAAGTAGCCCGCATGTTTAGAGCTTGGCTTGGACTCTTATCAAGAGTCTCATCGATCATTTTTGGATGGTGGTTATCACCGCGTTTAGCTCCTCCACTTATTGTAGATCAAGGCATACGTACTCCTCACCCTTTTAGCCATTGCAGATGAGAAATGCCTTTTAACGGTTTATTTTCAGATGAGACAGGCCATGGTGAGCAGCAGCTCGAGCTTGAACCTAACCTCTAGACCAAAAGCATATTCCTTTTCGAACTACTCAATGTTTTCCACCACATTGCAATCGCAGTTGCACTTGACGGGGTACACTCCTTATAAATGGGACTCGTACCTCTACATATCTGTGATGGAATCGAAAGCGTATTGTAGAGACTCTAGCCCATGGTGGAGCACATTTGGGAGCCTTATGATGAGCGAAGTACTCATCCCCAACCCTCTTTAAGATGTCGCTCCTTATCTCTATCGTTCATGTTGCATGGTGGCTAATGCACAATGCATATAATGGACTTCACAATACAAGTGATGGCCTATGCAATGAACTATCCAATCAATAAGACTACCACTCTAATGCATGATTCAACCAACCACTAAAAAAAAACATCCATATATATATCAGACTCAAAAATGAAATTTTGACTAGGTTCGATATAATATTTTGAGAAAGGTTTCGCTAGCAAGGCTATGATATCATGTTGTGATTTCTAAGACCATAAAAAAAAATCAAGAAACTTCCACAAATTACATGCACACAGATAATCCTAGCTTACATTATCAAGAGATGATAAAAGAGGTAATTTGAATGTACATAGAAACCTTGCATATATAGGCAAGGTGGTGAAGGTAGGCAAGTTGAAGACAATGACTAACTACCCCTTCAATAATACAAAAATCTAGAATACCCTAAGTAAACTTAAGAAAATGTGAATAGGTCAAACTATAAAGTGACGACAACTTAACTAGTTATCTAATGACACTATTTACACTAACATAATACACATGTGATAGAATAGTGAGCTAATTTTAATGATCATGTATTACTAAATAATTGAGAAACCATTTTTTTTGTTTTGTATTAATTACATTATGTCAACTCTCAACTACATGGTTAGACAATACTTTCTCTAGGATCTCAATCAATGACCACATCAAGTGGTATCAAAATAAATTTTGATGACATTGGCAAGGCATTCCTAAAATATACAAGGCTGAATATATTATTGACTTAAGGAAATTGACAAGTTCTTGTCAATAAAGTGCTAATTGTGAGGCAGTTACAACCTTGTAGCTAGATTTCCAACCTAAGATAGTTATAGTAGATCCAAGGAATGATGCCACCAAGGATAATTCCTAGAAAGAAAAACGTTTCTATAAGACTGGAAGAAATATTAGACATGATGAGGAAATGAAGATACAATTAGATTTTATAGAAGGAGATAGGAAAAGAGGTCTAAGCCTAGGAATGACGATTATAAACATATGATGAATTATGAGTTCAAGGTATAGATCTGAATGAATAAACCATAGAAGAAGAATTAGATTAGATCAAGATGTTGAAATATATTTCAAAGATTGGTAAGAGACTTGGAATTGAGATAATTGATATCTAACTATGTTGAATATTTAATTTCCATGGAATTTATTGATTGGATGATTGATATGGAAGAGTACCTTGAGTGTGAGGAAATTGAAGATCCAAAGAGGCTAAGATTTTCCAAAGCCAATTTTAAAGGACATGTGGCTATTTTATGGACACACATCCAATTGGATATAAATGGGAGAGGAAAGGAGTGAATCACAAGATGGGATAGAATAGTGAAAATATTGAAGAATCAATTCATACCTATTGACTATGGGATAGAATTGTTGAGGCGTTTGTAAAGCCTAAGGAATAAGGAAAAGATAGTGAAGGAGTACACCAAAGAATTTAATAAGATGATCATCATCCTTGGGCATAGTGAATCTAGTAAGGTTAAATTCACATGATAAATTAATGGCCTCATAAAAAAATTACTCAAGAATAACTAAGTTTAGGAATAATGAAAATAGTTGAACAGGCATTATAAACTTGAAGAAAATTTGAACAAGAAATATGAACAAATGTAGAACTTGGTAAAGGAGGTAAATTCTAGAGGGGTAGACCATAATGAAGTGAAGGCAGGACATATATAAAGCATAACAAGGATGAAAATCGATATTGCACTAAAGAAAGAGGCAATAGTTTTTTAGGGATAAATGATAGGAATTTTTAATGCAATGACATGGGAAGAAATAATATCTACCACAATGAGAGATGTTTGAGGGGTGATAGAGGATGTGATAAAATAACATTCAAACCTAGACCTATTTCAAAAATGAAGGAGGACATCGAGCATTTGAGTGCTACCAATGGAGTGATATCAAAAGGGTAGAGAATAGTGTTATGGTAGCATATGTAGTGGAAGAAACCATTGGATTACATTGATCTATAGGAAAACTTGAGAAGACCCTTGATGTAGATAAAAGCAACTGAGGAGATGGCACAAAGGAAAAGTATGTTTAAAAAAATATTTAAATCAAGAGGAAAGTGTTGTAAAAGTTGTCATTGATAGTAGTAATAAAAAAATTTGTTTTATAGGAGATGGTTGATAATTTGAAGGTGAAAAAGTTAGAATATCAAAAGACATATAGGCTTGAACTTGGATTGAAGATGAGCTCAAGGTATTGGTAAGTGAGCAATATTTAGTAAAATTTCACATAAGATCATACAATGATGAGGTTTTGTGTGATATCATACCAATAGATGTATGCCATATATTGTGGGTGAAATATAGAAAAATATATGTGTTTTCTAAAATGAAACAAAGGGGGTATGATGCACTTATTTTCCTAGTTTCACTCAAAATATGTGTTACAAAGTGCAAATAAAGAACAATAATCAAATCTAACCCAAACAAGAATCAAAAGGCAGCTATGGAAAAGGGAAAATGTTGTGTACCTTTCACCAAAAGTGCTTTTTCAGTCCTCATTGAGGACTCATTTTCCCTATGACGAATGGGTCTTGGATAAGGCTCTAGAAAATCAGTTTTTGGGTTTTTTTTCAGTCAGCTCTGCACTCCCAGATTCCAATTGTTCATTGTTGGACAATTGAAAATAAATCTTGTAGGTCAATTTTAGTGATTTGAAAACTTTTCTTGTAACTTTGACAACTTTGCAACTTTCTTCATTTTTTCTCTTCAAAAGATCTTCAACCTAAAACCTACAATCACACATCAAAGAGAGAAAAGATGTTGTTTGTTAGGGAATGGGGGTTTACCTTGGTCAAACCCCATTTTTCTAATTAAACCTTATGATTAAACATGAAACCATGAAATATGGAGAGATGAAACAATGATACCTTATTTAAAACTTTGAATAACAAATCAACAAACTAGCAGGGAATGGGCTCAATGGATGTAGATCTAGATCATGAAACTTAATGTGAAACAATGCCTTTTAATTCTTGATAGATCTTGAACACATCACCATATTGGCTTAAATAACATGCATGATGCAATACATCTTTCACATGATGAAAGGAATCTTGATTGCTGCAATGATCTATAAATTTTCCCTTGAAATGCCTTGAGAATGCTCTTGAATGCTATTGATCTCATAAACTTGCTAGAATGCTTGAAGACTTGAAATTGCTAGGTAAAACTAAGTGAAATAGCCTTGTATTTATACATATCTTACTATAAATTCTCAAAATTCAAATATCACAAGTTGATATTGAATTATGGATTTGAAATCATTAAAATATTTCCAAAAACATATCCCAAAGGGGGGTCCTAGGTCTAAGTTAGGACCCATTCACCATAGGGTGAATGGGTCCTAGCCCACTTACCTAGGACACACATCAAACAATGTTAAACATTATTGAAAAATAGGGTCCTAGGCCTAAGTGAGGACCCATTCACCCTATGGCAAATGGATCCTAGGTCACTTTCTTAGGACACACATCTTCCAAAGTTGAGTGTCGTGAAATGGCATTTATAAATGTCGGGTTTTATCCCTTGGAATTTACATTTAATTAGGATTGGATTTGAATTAAAGGGGCCAATTAAGAAAAATTAATCTCAATTAATTAATAAAGCCCTAGATTAATGTGAAAGTGTAAAGGTACACCTTACAACACAAAAAAGGGCACAATTAAGCCCATTTTAATTAAAAGGTCCCTAAACTTAATGCGAATATGTAAAAGTAAGACATATTACAACACTAAATTAAGGAAACATTAGGCTCATTTTATTACTAATTATTTCCAAATTAAGTGTGAAAAAGGGATACTTTTCCTACACTACAGTTGGTAAGGCCATGAAAATATGAAAAAGAAGATAATTCATGATGGGAGAAATAATACCCACACTGTGACTTCAAATGGAAACAATCATATCTTGATACCTTTGGAAGAACACAAGAGGAAGTATGTAGTAATACCAACATTTGTTTTATAGATGGGAGACTTTTTGGGATGGAATAAGACATGAAAACATGTGATTTTTATTGATTCCAATAAAGTACAACAACTAGACTACAAAAAAATATAGCTATAATGGAAGAACCACCACAAAGAGTAGTATCTGAATTGTTGACATAAAACCAAGATATTGTATCAAAGAACATGTTAGAGGGAGTGCCACTAGTCTAGAGCATTGTTAATAAAATATATTTAATACCTAGATCAAATTTACCCAAAAAGGTGTTATATATGATGAAATCAATAGAAAATATAGGGCTAAACCAATAGGTTTAGGAGTTGTTGAGGGGGTGAGTGCAAAAAGATGGGGGGCCAAATTGTGGCCAAAATTTAAAAAAGCATTTGATAGGTTATAGCACAATCACATTATAATGTGAGCTTATTATAACATGTTTGTGTTATGGCTTAGTGTGACTGAGCCTAAGGATTGAGCACACCAATCCTATAGTGCACTCGTGTTATAACATGAGTGTGTTATAGGTTATTAAAACAAAACAAAAAAAAAATGAAATCATTTTTATTGTTAGTGTTTTTCTTGCTACCCATGGCCAAAAACCTCTTTTTCTTGCACGATCGCATTTTGGAAGGAGGTTTTTTTGCATTTTCCTCATCAATTTGTTGCAATTTCAATGCCAGGATGTCACCACGTCAATGAGGAGGTCAAATAAGTAAGGGTTGCTTTTTTTTTTCTGTTGTTTTTTGTTAGTTTTAGGATATTTTTTATATTCATTTGTTTAATATTTAGGAAATGATAATGATCCTGAAAACCCTCTTGAAAATCCTCAACAACCAGAGCAACAAGAACATGAACACAGTCCTCAAGTTCAATAACCACAACAAAAATCTCCTCCATCAATTCCTCAACATCCTCCTAGCACTCAACAAAATTTAATGGAGGTAATTGAAAATAATAAAAAATAGATTGAGTTAATTTCACGAGGTTGAATGATCCAGAAAGTTCAACCATGGAAAGAACACTTGCTAGTTTACTTAAAGAAATGTTAAAACATGTAGACGAAATCAACAAATATTTAAGTGGTTCGACAAATAGGGGGCAAGTGATAAAGATTTTTTATGCTTGTAAATAAATTATCATATAAT
>VDFB02056819.1:0-21151 GCA_007258455.2 Sequoia sempervirens
TTTGAATCACAAAATTCTTCAAACTTGCTGCTCCAACTTTTCTCCTACGGATGCTACATAAAAATAATGAAAATACATTGAAAAGAAGTGTTAAATAGACTTAGGGTTTGATTTAGGTTTTGCTTCCTTTTTTGCTTTTATTTTCAAAACCCTAAATCTCAGTCCCTTGAACTTGGACGCCATCCTTCTCCTCTTACAAATTTTGAAAATTTGAAAATTCTTGAAAATACTCCAAGGCATGAAACTTTGGGCGCCTTTCTCCAATAGGGGCGCTTATTTTCACCAGTGTTAGTCAAAATTTCTGATTTCCAAGTTCTTCCTTCTCCCTTTGATTTTCTGATGAATCCTCGATTCCGGGAGCAACGCTGATCTGACTGACTGTCTGAATATTTCGTTGGATAGCCAGACTGATTTTGGTGAGACCTTCTTGGATGCTACTTCTGCAAATTCCATCATTTGAAGGCCTTAAAGTTTGTGCGCCTTTCTTCAACTGGTGCGCCCACTTCTACCAGACTTAGAAAAAAATTTAATTTATTCATGTATTTCACTTCTACGGGCGATCTTGTTGAATTCTGAGCTCCGGGCGTCGGATTGACGAATGTTTAGACTCATTGCGAAGCTAAGAGGATTTCAGGAGGGGTCTTCTGGAAACACTTTTGTCAAAAGGCAGATTTTAGGTCCTCAAAAGCTTGGGAGCCCCTGGCAAGCTGGGGCGCCCAACTTCACCAGAGTTAGTTTATTTTTGCATTTTTCACCTTTGCTTTCGGATTTCTCTTTTCAACTCTCATCGGACCCTCTGTTCAGCCCTTTGAATCGGATGACTGCGAGCTCCGTTTGTCGTGCTGGATAGCTCACTGGAAAGCCTGTTGCATTCTGAAGACATCTTGTTATAACCTTGACTGCAAATTCATCTGTTTGAAACCTTGAAAAGTTGGGCGCCTTTCTTCACCTAGGGCGCCCAGTTTCTCCAGACTTAGAAGAATTTTCAACTTTTAAATTCAATCTTCTTTGAGTTTCAAATCTTCGCTCTATACCTTCCACTTTGACTCGAATTTGCTGGAGACTGGATCGTCGGATGCTCTGACGGAGATATCCATCGCGAAGCTGACTGAAAACTGAGCAACTTCTATTGGAGGTCCAAACCCTAATTCACTCATTTGATGCCCTAAAAAGGTGGGCGCCTTTCTTCAACAGGGGCGCCCAAACTCAGCAGTGTTAGAAGATTTTCGTGACTTTTCAACTTTCTTCCTCGTTCTTCGTGCATATTCATCGTTTCACCTTCTGCTGGAAGTTTAAGTGCTGAAATTGACACCTGGCAGTCGAATGACCTCCATTGATGACCTCGGAGCTCCAAATATGCTTCTAAAAAAGCAGAATAGACCCAGTAGGGCGAAACTGATTATTTTAAGATTTTGACTGCACCAGCCTGATACGGACACGTTTTGAGCCAATCAAAATCAGTTCGGACCCTATCGGACAAACTTTCTATTTTTAGAAATTTTCTATTTTTAGAAAATTTTGCCAATATCCGTTTCGAAAGAAACCCAGAAAACGTTACTAATTTTAGAAAATTTCTAAAAATAGCAGTTTTCCTAAAATTTAGAGATGAAAAACTGAGATCTGGGTTTTGTAGGTTAAGCTGCTCTTAGCAGACCCAGATCGTCAGAAACTGAAAATTTTGTGTTTTAACCCCTCATGCAAGACATACACACCCAGATTTGACCCCTTTTTTGACTGATTTGACAAGACTTTACTCATTTCTTCAAAATGTCTTAGTGTAACAAAAATTTTAATTTTGGGGTACAACATTACTATAATACAAACCTAAGAAGTGAAGGGAACATAAAATGGAAGTAGGATTCCAATTGGAAGCCAAGGCAGTGATCAATAAAGGCTCTCAGTGGACTATGGAAGTCTTCTTCTCTAGTTAGGGAAGCAGGATTATTTTTGCTGGCACCTAAAGGAGATTCTTTGGTGATATTTTTGGCAATTAGTAGATCTTTTGTTGGATAGAATTTGAGTTTGTTTCCTTTGTTCTTGGGTAGCTTGGCTTTCTGTAGCTAAATGATTTTCTCATAGCTACAGTTTTGGGCTATTCTAAAAGAAATAAAAGAAAGAAAGAAATTACATTAATGTCCACAAATGACCAAAAGTAGGTCAATGGGATTTGAGTGGTATGAGTTCCATTCATGTTTTATTAACTCTAATAATTCTGATCTTCTCTCTTTGGGTTAGGGCCCCAGTAGAACCCTCATTTAATTATACGAAAAAGTGCAAATATAGCATTACTAACGAAAAATAGTGGAATCAATTGAATGATAATTGAAATGGGTGTTCTAAGCACCTCTCCCAACTACACATGGAACTAAAATCACCTCAAGCACACCTATATAACCTCTCTGCCACTTGAACTGTGTCTTGGCACCCACTTAGGCTGATCTTGCCACCTACATGACACTCAGGCACTCAAATTGGATATCCTTGCCACTTAAATGTATTCTAGACAACCAGGCACACCCTATGGGTGCCTATGCAACTTTTAAACTTGCTAACTTATGTTTTAGGCACCCTTTTCTTATGGGTTTGTCACCTAAAAGATGCCTTATACAATCTCAAGCATGTGTTTACATCATTTATGCCACTAAAGTGTTCCCATGTGTTGATTTCTTCTGTGTATGCCAGTCAACACAACCTTAAACACACCCAAGTGCACATTTGAAAAGTTTGTGTCACTTACAGTGCAGCTTATCTCATTTAGATGTGCACTCCAGCTACAATTACCACTTAAATATTAGCATCAAAGACTCAAGCATGTGTATAAGTCATTAATGCCACTAATGGAGCTTTTAAAATCTTGCAGGATTCTGAGGAAAATTATACTTGGATCATGATTTTTCAATGTTTTGTAACCTAGGATGGGCCATTTGTTTTGGTTTGCAAGCCTTAACTTCATGAACATCATACTCCAAAAACCCTCCATTGTTATAATTTTACGGTGACCTATTCCTACCAGTTGCCGGTTATGTAAGTCATAACCTAAGCCCTCAAACATGTCGGGTTACCGACCCCTTTAGTTAGGATAAGCAGTCACCATGCTTTTCATCCCGCGCCAATTTTTTCCTAAGTTGGGCAGATAATGTTTAAAGATTTTTAAATCGGCATCCTTAAGGGTCTTATCATCGTTGGCCTAGTTATGGCCCCTTTTATGACTAATGTTAAGTGTGTGTAGTAAAAGGGACCGTCAGATCTAAGGATTTAATCCCCACCGCCCATCGCACACCGCACAGGCAATAATGAACAGTCGTCTTGAAGTGTGCGAGGTCCGCGAGATGCTGATGCGTGTCCTTGCCGTATAGAGCCCAACCTTTGTACGGGCGCCCGATAACCGATGGTGGTGAAATCGACAGCTGTAATGATGGATTGTGATTTAATCCCTACCATTCATTGCAAACCTCGTGTTACATGATTAATGCCTACCTAACAACTTGCGAGGTGCGCGAAATGGTGACACGTAGCATTCTCGACCGCAGTGCAGAGCAAAGCAGATCCCGTGGGATGAGTGACTTGGCGCCCAGTCAGATTTTTCTTATTGGTTGAAAGGTGACGAGCTGTGGTTCTGGGTTTTCAAACCCGATTTGACCATATCTGGGCCGCTCAATTATACATCTCACTCCTAGATCAACGGCGTATATTCAAAATCAACAATGCACGCATGTGATAGTCGTTTTTGTTCTGCAACCATTAAAGCATTAATGGCGTGCTTTCCTCAGAGGTGATCAAATTGATTCCTTGTGCGTGCGAGGAATTAATTCCCATCCGTTATGCGAAGTGATTTGCAAATCTCCAAGTACTTGGATTGTTAATAGTGAAGAGATTGATGCCAGCCATTAATTAATCCCTTGAGCGTGTGACACCAACATGGATGAGCAAACATCATCAAAATTGCTCAATAAATACAGATGGAGTGGTTGTCACTCTGACCACTGCATTCAGTATTTAGGATCCTTCTAAATTTGTGCAGAGCGAGGAGTTCTCAAAATTACTAGGCATTGAAAATGAGTAAGTTTGTCAAGTCTGAGGTACCTGTAAGGAGGTCGTCCAGACTCAACACACAAAAGTTTCCTAGCGACACTTCTGGGCACGAGACAAGTGAATGTGCTCCGATCGTAGAAGAGAAAGCCCCTATCAAAAGGCCTGTGAGTGTTCCCTCCAGATGTAGCAGGAGGCTACAATACCAAGGAATTGTTGCTGAGAAGATGGAGGAGAAGGGTAAGGAACCTGCACAGTTTGCCTCTAGAGCTTGCAGGAAGGTTAGGTATGGACGTGGTTCCTTTGGACGACAAAATTCACCAATTGATGTCAGCCATAGCCCATCAGAAAGTGAAACAGAGACGAAATCTGGCTATCGGCAGTACCTCATGACGCTGGGCCGAGTTGTAGTCCCGGGAATGGAGGTGTTGTCCGTTCCATCGTTGGTCGTCAAGACTCCAAGTGGGCGAAATGGTTATGTGCCTGGAAAGGACAAGGACGAGGAAGGAGTAGAAGTTTCTTCTCCATCTCTTGCAACGACGTGAAGTTGGCACGCGTACCATGGGCTTAATGCGGGTGGTGGTAGGTTTTCTCGTCAATAGGGAGGTGGTGTGTGGATGGCAAATTTTGTGTTGTTTGATAAATTACTATGGTGGTCGCTCCTGTTCTTCGTGGGTGGTACTATTTTTTGGGGTTTTTATGTTGATCGTGCAGTTTCTTGACAACATGGATGTTGGATATGTGGCCTAGCTGGCAGCTAAAGGGAATTTAGGTGGCACTTTGCATTTCCCTTTTTGTTGGTGGTTACAGATTGTGCTTCCCCGTTTTCAACATGTGGGGAATTTTGAAATGCAACCCAAATTTGAGCTGAAATGAAACATTTTCAAAATGTAATTTGCAATTTTGAGCTGGAAGCTTGTTTGCTCCCTTGCACGGATATCATGGCTCATTTGCAGGGGTTCTAGTTTTTTGAATCTTTGAGTCCAATATATACAAAGGGTAGAAATTAGGAAAAATATCAGTGAATAGAACAGTCGAATTGTCTTGGCTTTGAGTTATGCATATGTAAATCTTAAAATAGTTTTATAGAAATTACTGATATCGAAACAAATCTTATGCATAAAGCATCTACTCTCCTTCTATAAATCGTCTTGCAAATTTTGAATGAAATATCAACAATATTTTGTTCATCGTCAAATATTTTGTTTGAATGTATGTCCTTGTTTCTGCCTTGGTTCAAAGAATCAATTAAATGCTTTAATGAGGTCATGAATTTGTGAGAATTTATAAAGGATCTGGTAAGAAGTAATGCTTTAGGAACAGTGAGTTTTCATAATGTAAGGCATTATGAAAATAGTCTAAAATTGTCGAAGTTAAAGAATTTCTATATTAATGATTGTCAGATGTGTGACTCCATTGCCCAATTGATGAGACACTGATCTATTTGCTAAAGGTATTTGCAATTTGAAGGATAATAATAGTATACCAGATCATGGATTCAGGATTAGAACATAAATCACTTAAAATTTGTTGACCATGAGGCATGTACGTGAAGTATTTCCCTATTCCTGGTGAATTAACGGTTATTTGATTAAAGATTAGCCAACCTTTTGGTGAATTATGTTATCTACCCTTCATAGGAACCGATCTGTGAATTGATGTGTTCTGAACTGATTAACCAAAATGGAGCACAATTAGGAACACCCTCCTAGGTCCCACAGAACCTGAAGTGAAGGAGTGAAAATCTTCAAAGCTTTCACTCGTTAAGTTGGCCATTCCTCTTGGGAATTCTTGATTATAGGAGCTGGCTACTCTTTAGAGAGTTCTAAGGGTGTACTAGAAAAAAACACCAATAGCCACTAACATAACACTCTAGGCATGCATTATGTTCATTTTTGCTACTAACAACTTGACTTCTCTCCCTCAAATATGCACTACAACTGGTCTTGCCACTAAACTCAAGTTGAAATGTCATAGGCATGTGTCTCATGGTCCTCTATCACTCAAGTCTTATTGATACACAAATTTGCTACCCCTGAAAAAGAACTGCGTTTAATCATAACTATAGCCAAATGTCAAGCCATTCTTGTCACATTAATGTCAACTATATTATCTTTCTTGTCAAAGTGGTTAAGTCCTTAGCTGTTGATCTGTCTTGGTCTACTAATGATGTATGCAAGTTGCTCATCATGAAGATTATCAAGCTATGAATCCTGAAAGAGCCTTCATCATCAATAGAGGAAAGAAAGGGTGAAGTTCAAAGAAAGACTACGATGGCAAATACCAAGCACAAGCAGGAAGGATTGTGGCTAAGGAAAATCTTCTCCAACACATTGTGACTAAATCATACATGAGGATTGTCTTTCAAGCATAAATTTGTCACTTTGGAGGGTCAAATATTCAAGACAGACATTTTGAGTGACGTTAAAAGATCAAACTTTCTATTTTTAGAAAAAGCGATTTTTTACTTTTTACTTTTTGATAATAAACAAGAAAATCACAACTTTTTTATTTTTAGAAAAAAAAAACTTATCTTTTTTGGCAAAAAGTGGTAGATGTTAATGGTAGAAGGTCAATAGTATAGATTCAAGCTTTATCAAGCAAAAATGAAATTCAAAAAGATAAAAGGCAATGAGAATTGGAATTTTTATTAAAGTTGGTGTTCAAAAATGAAAAAATTGAATAAATTTAAAAGAGATTCAATTGTTAGTTAAAGTTAAAACATTTAAAAATTAAGCATTAATGAACCAAAACTTCCACCAAAAAACAAATGGGCACCTAAACTCAATCAAGCACCAAAATAGCATGTTTTTCTTGCCAAAACAAAGTGAGAAGCAAAGCAAAAGTAGCGTTCAAGTTAATATATGGGCCCAAATTAAGATTGGAAGGAAAATAAATCGAATAAACAAGAAAAAGCAAATGAATTTGAGCCCTTTATTCAAAGTGACGTCCAAACTAAGCTTAAGGATCAATTAAAGCAAATTAAAGATAAAATCAAAAGATTGAAGCCTTTGATTTAGATGGACACTCAAGATGAGAAGCAAAAATGGAAATGGGGATAGAATTGCCTTCAAAGCAATTATTTTTATTGTTAATTTTTAAGCTCCAAGAAGCCACAACTGGAAGGTTATAAATATGTGTTATTTACACATGCAATATTACAATGTAATGAGAGTTGATGCAAGGCTTATGTTGCAGATATTGTTGTTCAAGTTCAATGTCACTTAAACTATTAAGCGTCTTTGTCTAAAGAATGAAAAGCTGAAGTTTGCTTATCCTGCTGAATTTTCATTCAAGTTAAAAGTTTGTGTTGTAATCGTGCAAGTTGAAAACCAACTAATAAATAAAGTTTGTGTTACCTTTGAGTAGCATTGATTTTCAAACTGTCAGAATGGCTTTTGAATGCTTCATAGTTATTATTCGTTTTCATCACTCTCTTTTTACTGCAGTCATGAGTGTTATGTTTTCTTATTCAATCAAAATCAATTGCCAATGTCTAATTGATGATCTCTTTTAACCATCAATTGACATTGTTGTTCAACGCATATTATAGTTTAGTTGTTAAAACAGAAAACCTCTTTGGTGAGTCAAGGAGTTCTTCAAGTCCTGTGCCCTAACCTCTGAGATCAAAAATAAATAAATTTAAAAGTATTAAATCAAGGAGCTTCCCTTGTGAATTTGAACAGAAGATTTCTTCATCCACTTTAATGTTTATGTTGTCATGAAAGTGACAAATTAAAACACCAACAAGCCTTGGCCAATGTTCACTTAGGCGCCCATTTCATTATTCATGCCACGAAAGCATGTTGAACTCTGCCTTAGGTACCTTTTTAGCTCCTCTTGTCACTTAAATCTGGCCAAACTGTTATACAACCCTAATACACTGGTTTTACATTCTCCGAAATAGCTGAAGTTTGCTTGGACCCTAATACACTGATTTTACAGTCTCCAAAAAGGTTGAAGTTTGCTTGGAAATTTTGTTGTTCTAACTTCTAACTGTTCATATCCAATGATATATATGGTGAAGGGTGCAAAAAAGTTATCATGTATAACTCGAATATCTGCTGCTAAAGGTGACCAAAAACCCAATTTTTACTGCCTATGGAGACTGGAAACCTGCTGATACATGCATGGACACAGTCATTATACAAAGCTGCTGTTATATGTAATTGAAGTGTTGTCCTTTTCTGTTGCAGGGAGCTGGAAACTTAGCTGATCAGCTAAGCTGCTAAACTATGTCAAAACCTGTCCTAAGCAACTCCCTTATTCATCCATGCCGTGGAAGACTGGCTTCAGTGGTCCAAGTGTGCCTATTTTGTTAGTTACTTGTTGGCTTGTGGGCACTTGATAGGTAATAGTCGTAAGTGGTTGCCATGTTTCTGATCTAACTGGCAACCACTGAGCACTTTAAATACAATTCTTGTGGTCAAGGAAGGCAGTTTGATTTTATACACAGTCCTCCCTATTCTACATTTCATTGTATAAACACTATACCTTGAATAAAGCAGTATAAATTCAACTACAATCACTTGGTATGTAATGTCATGTTCTATTTATTGTGGTAGTGTAATAGTTTAGCAGTAAGCAATGAAGTAGTCTTTTCCAATTGCTTATTAGAGGTGAATGGCATGGCAGATTTTTAACCAATTCAGGCATGGATCAAAAGCCTTTGATGACACTATGGTATCAGTCCCGTATCTTGGTCAGGTCTAAAGTAACAGCTAGCTTTTAAGCCGCCTTAAAACTCTTCCTTTTATTTTGGTTTTGGCCACATGATGACAATCTGTGTGTATTTCATTCCTCGTTTATCCATAGCGCTCATGACTCATGCAACTGGTATGTGTTAGAGGTGATAGGTCGAGCATTGGATTTGTTATGGTGTTTTTGCCCTGGTGTTTAATGCAGGTGCCTGTGAGTGGGGGTTCTATTGCTCTCTGAGCATTGGCATTTTTTTAACGTTTGCGTAGCTCTTTGGTGTTGGATCTGGCATTGTGGCCAACATGGACTTTGGTTGCTTGTGTTGGCATATGGCTTGGAGAGATTGTTTATGGCTTCTAGTGTTGTCATTGGTGGCAATTGGAGTCATTATTGTGGTCCACAGATCACAATCTGGTCATACTGGCAGTCAAAGTTGAGAACAGTGTGCTATTGGCAAAAAGCATGAAGAACAGGGTGTCCAGTCAGTTAGTCAATTTGTATGCTTTATCGGATCATCAGTTTGAGTTGTGGATCCTTGGGATAGGTTGTTAAGCATATATGTTATCTTATTGTTAAGTTTTGTGGTATTGCATTAATCGGTGTACGAGTTAGAATATCCGGCAGAATGTTTTTCTGTTTATTAACTCATTGTGGCCGACCTAATGAATGTAGTGTGTCGCGGATGTATAAGGAGTAATTGTTTAAATGTTTTATGTTTGAAGAATTTTGTTTTGGGTCCTAGCTATGGTTTGGCCGACTTGTGTGGGTACGCATCATAAAATGTTCATGATCTAAGCCGACATGTGGAGAATATTTTGTATTTTATTTGAAGACAACATATAACAATTGAATTCTTGCTAGCGGATATATATGCGAGTTCGGGCAATTCATTTGGTGTGTAAGTGGGTGAATTGAGCAGAGCAGATAAATGTGTGAATATCAAAAGGGCAATTGAGTGAATTATGCTTGTGCAGAAGAGGATTTTGTGAAGCGATTTAAGGCAGAGCAGAGCTAAGTGCAGAGTCTAACAGAAGCTTTAGAATTTGATTCATGTGCTTCACCGGAACTGAATCCAGGCATTTGTAGATGCTATCTTCTCAGTTCAATATTTTGTTGTAATCATAAACATTTTGTAAGGCAGTGAGCCTTCCTTATTTTGAGCAGTGAGCTCTAGGCAATGTGCTTGAATGCATGTGCATTCCTTGTTCTTTATACTTTTAACAGGGTATAACATTATGGATTAATCTCCACCGTGGTTTCTCATTTCCACGTAAAAAAAAATTCTTGGTGTTATGGTGTTCTGATTGTCTCTTCAATGTGCTTACATGTTTATTTTAGTTCAAATGCTGTGAATGGTTTAATATTGAAGTTTAAATATTGTTGTTGATAGTTTAAGGTCTGGATCGAAATTCAAAATATTGTGGAACACTGATTCACCCTCCCCCGCTCCCCCCCCCCTCCTCAGTGTTCCTTGAGTCCAACAATTGGTATCAAAGCAGGTTCCTCTTCAAAAAGTTTAACAGCTTGAGGTGGATCTTGAAATACAATGGACTCTGGTGGTCTTCAACAGTAGCTAATGGTGGCACTTGATGATCTTGATCAGTCTAAAGCAGAAGTCATGGAATTAAAAGCAAATCTTGTGGATGCCGAAAAATTCATTCAATCATTGAAGGATAAAATCAATGAGTCAAGAGAAAAGAGGAAGGAACTTTGTGATCAGCTGAAGCAGAAAGAGAATAAAAGCTTGGAAGATGTTCACTTGAATCAGAGCCTAACTAAAGAATGTGAAAAGCTTGCTAGGGACAATACTACTCTAAAGCTTGAGATGGAATCTATGGCGATGAAGCTAACTAAGGAAATTGAAGAAAGGAAGAAGAATGAGGAAAATCTGACCCAGTCCTTAAAAGAACAATCTGTAGAATGCAACAGAGTTAACAATGGATTCATTCAGTTGGAGATTGAACTACAACAATCCAAAAATAATGAACAAGAGCTTGAAAGACAGATAGTTATTCTCAGAGATGAACTCACTACTGCAAATGAATACAAGGAGAAGTTCAGGATCAGTTCTGCTAAGCTGGATGAGCTGACCAAAGGATAAAAGGATGCAAATGATAAGCGAGATCTTGGATATGAGAAGGAAGAAAGCTCCGGATCTGAACATAAAGATTCCAGACAAAGAAATCAGATGAACAAAGGCAGAAGGTATCCGGTAAGACAACCCAATGCTCAGAAGTTCAATGGTTACTGCTTTGCTTGTAATAAACTTGGTCATATGGCTTCTCAGTGTAGAAGTAAAGTAAATTCAAGCAGTCCATCATTTCCCGATCAGTGTTTTAGTTGTAACAAGTTTGGTCATAAGTCAATTGAATGCAGAAGTATGTATGTCAATGTAAGGAATGTTAAATGCTATACCTGTGGAAAATTTGGGCATATTTCTAATCAATGCAGATCAAGAGGAAATCAATGGAATGAATGGTCTAGACAAAGAAATCTGGTGTGCTACAATTGCAACAAATTTGGTCACATTGCAAGATTCTGCAAGAATAAAAACATGGATAGAAGAGGTCTGGTATACAAAGGAAGAATTTCACAGAAAGATAACAACGGAAAAGGAAAAGTGATTGTGGAAGAAATAAGAGATCAGATGAAGAAAACATGGGTGAAGAAGAGTGAATCTGATGAAGGAAATAAGCCCCTACCGGAAGCTGCCTTCGATAATTCCTCCGGAAATTGATCTTAGGCCATTGGCCTAGGGGGAGTTTTTCAAGAAAATCCTTTGTCCCCTTGTCAGTAGTTGGTACCAGAATGCAGGAAATTTCAAGTAGTTGTGCCATCAATCTTCAAATGTGTCCATGATCATTTGTGTAGGAATTCGAGATCTAGAAGGTCCGCAGATGAATTTTTCTCTTGTTGTCTGAGAAAGCAGAGTAACCAAAACTCCTAGGTCAAAATATTTAATGCAGCTAAAAGGGCTAGGTGTGCAAGTTATAAAAGGGTATTTGGAACCCTCATTTATCACCTTGCATTGAAGAAGGATAGAAGGAGAGCCTTTGCAGCAGAATCTCGAAGGAGTCAATTCAATTCGGCAGCAAATTCATCAGGTATTTCAGTTGCTCATAGAATTTCTAATTTTGTGCTCGGTAGAAAAACCTTGTTCGGTACGGAAAGTAAAATGAAGCAAATCAAAGGATCAGTTGAACTAGATTTAATAATAGCAGAAGAAAGCGATGAAGCAAGTGCTTTATTCAAAACAAAGATACTGCAGATTGTTCAAGAGGAAGATGGAATGCTGAAGATTGTTGACATATGGTTAGATGGACCCTCATATGAGCAAGCCTGATTGAAACACTCTAGGCAGTTATTTTGTGCACAATAACATTGAATTGGAAAGTTTGCACAATGTACTTCCAGAAGAAATGATTGAATGTATCAGGGAGGCTATGGCCTCTAAGCCTCAGGATAGGAAAGAGGAAGAAATAATTCTTTATTGGAAGGAGCAATTCAGGCTATCCCTTACCAAATTAGAAAGGCAAATGAATGTGTTAAGGCAATGTATAAAACTCAACAAAACATTTACAATTATTGCCTTCGGTGGCCTCATGTGGTTGGTAAATACAAAGACAAGCTGGAGCAGATTGAAAGTGAGTTGAACAAAATTGGTCAAGATTATAACATGTTTCAGGATCAGGAAGGTACAGTAAAGAAAAAGATTCATGAGTTGCAGGTTGAGCATGCAAAGGTTCACTTTGCCAAAAACACTCTTATTGATACTTTCTGGAAAGTGAAGGATCTAACTGAATGCAGATTGGAGCAGCTAATTGAGATCCTGAGGAAAGGAGAGAAGTTGGAAGAAGCGATTACAATTCCGGAATCCCTTATCCAGATCATCAACAGGACATCAGAAAACAAAAGTTTGATAATAATTATTGGGATTGCAGTAGATGCTTGGAAGAAATTTCTTTTGGAGATGAAAGATAAGTATAAAATAATTTTCTGACTTGTGCAGCAGTTGTAGTCTTCAAATTTTGATCAATTTTTTGCATCAACAAAGAAGGAGAGAGTGCAATAAATATTTTAGCAAAAGAAAAGAGAGCAGTAAATTTTTGTCATTGATGTTAAAGGGGGAGAGAATGCAGTGAAAAATGCCTTGACATTCTAAGGGGGAGCAATGTTTTGTTGTGTTTTGAACTTTTGAGTTTTGGTTCCCACACTTAGTCATTTTTCACTAAGTGCTGCCATCAATGCCAAAGGGGGAGATTGTTGGCATATGGCTTGGAGAGATTGTTTATGGCTTCTAGTGTTGTCATTGATGGCAACTGGAGTCATTATTGTGATCCGCATATCAGAATCTGGTCATACCGGCAGGAAAATTGAGAACAATGTGTTACCAGTAGAAAGCATGAAGAACAGGGTATTCAGTCAGTTAGTTGATCTGTATGCTTCACCGGATCATCAGTTTGAATTGTGGATCCTTGGGATAGGTTGTTAAGCATATATGTTATCTTATTGTTAAGTTTTGTGGTATTGCATTAATCAGTGTACGAGTTAGAAGATCCAGCAGGATGTTTTTCTGTTTATTAACTCTTTGTGGCTGACCTAATGAATGTAGTGTGTCGTGGATGTATAAGGAGTAATTGTTTAAATGTTTTATGTTCGGAGAATTTTGTTTTGGGTCTCAGCTATGGTTTGGCCGACTTGTGTGGGTGCACATCATAAATTGTTCATGATCTGAGCCGACATGTGGAGAATATTTTGTATTTTATTTGAAGCCGACATATAACAATTGAATTCTTGTTGGCGGATATATATGCGAGTTCGGGCAATTCATTTTGGTGTGTGAGTGGGTGAATTGAGTAGAGCAGATACATGTGCGAATATCAGAAGGGCAGTTGAGTGAATTTTGCTTGTGCAGAAGAGGATTTTGTGAAGCAAATTAAGGCATAGCAGAGCTAAGTGCAGAGTCTGACAGAAGCTTCAGAATTTGATTCATGTGCTTCACCGGAACTGAATCCAGGCATTTGTAGATGCTATCTTCTCAGTTCAATATTTTGTTGTAATCACAAACATTTTGTAAGGCAGTAAGCCTTCCTTATTTTGAGCAGTGAGCTCTAGGCAGTGTGCCTGAACGCATGTGCATTCCTTTTGCTTTATACTTTTAACAGGGTATAACATTGTGGATTAATCTCCACCGTGGTTTATCCCCTAACAGAGTTTCCACGTAAAAAAAAATTCTTGGTGTTATCGTGTTCTGATTGTCTCTTTAATGTGCTTACATGTTTATTTCAGTTCAAATGTTGTGAATGGTTTATGATCCATATTAAAGTTTAAATATTGTTGTTGATAGTTTAAGGTTTGGATCGAAATTCAAAATATTGTGGAACATTGATTCACGCCCGCCCCTTCCGCCACCCCAGTGTTCCTTGAGTCCAACAGCTTGCTCTTGGTGAAGGCATTGGGTTCTATGGCTAAATGTGGCACCTAGTCACACACTTATGACCAATATCTACATGGCAAGGCTAAGTTACCGGTTCGCTGGGTTCTGGGTTGGGTCCTGGTTCGGGTTCGCGTCTGGTATGGGTCCTGGTCCGATCCCTCTATGGGTTCGACCAGGGTCCATGATTTTGAGGCTTGGTTCGCCGATGAAGAACCCGGGCGAACCCAAGGAGAACCGACGAATTTGGGCACCCAAAAAGCTCTTTTTTTTTGCATTTTTTTAATAATTTCTCCAGTTTGACTTTGACCCACGCCCAAGGGAACCTAAAAGTGACCTCTAAAACACTTTAAACACCTAAACTACCTCATTTTTATTCATTTGTTTTGCAAACAAGCATTTTCATTCCAAGAGGCTGAGTTCTTATTTTTGCTTGTTGGATTGACAAAAGGAGTTGAAGATTGATCATTAAAGCTTCTACAAACGATTGCATTGCCATTCCTACAGATTTGCAAGTGTTCATTGGCTGCCACAAAGATTGTTGAAGAATATTTTTGCAAAGAGGTAAGTTTTTCTTCTTTTTTTTTGAGTTTTTTTATTCTTGTTTTTGTTTTACAAACCAGAAACTTTGTTTTTCTTTTTTTTTTCTATTCTTCTATGAATGTATGCATTGTGCAAGATTCAAAAGAGCTAGGTTTTAAAAATTATTATATTTTGTTTTCATTCAAATTTTGAATGTGTTGTTTGCAAAACAAATTGCCATAGGAATCACAATGTCAATGGGTTCTACCTCCGGCTCGGTAGCTAAACCAAACTCAAAGTTCAAAACAAATGCAAATTCTCCTCTATGGAAGTATGTTGAAATGATAAGATAGATTCCAGGTGGTGGTGGTTATGTTTGGAAATGCAATGGGTGTGAAGTTACATATTCTAGTTCATACCATAGGGTGAAAGCACATTTGTGTGGCATAAGTGGAAAAGGCATCTCGCCTTGCCCTGGAAAAGAAGATGCCCCTATTCCACCTGAGACAGTTGCAAAATACATTATGGAGCAAAAAGTAGCAGATCAACGGTGTTGTGACCTATTTCACACATCACCCCATTGCAAATGGGGACCCTCACTGGTTTGCTCTTAGGGTTTAGCTTTGAGTAGCAAATTCATAGTCTCTGGTATCTGGAAATTTCATGTCAAAATCTGGAGTCATCACCCGAGCCAAGTTGGGAATTTGGGCCTAAAACTGAACATGAACGTCATAGAAGTGCTTAGAAGACCCGGTGGACGAGGATCGCCTATGCTTTCACTCAATTTTGACACTTCCTATTTTTTAGGGATTCTGTTTTTTTGCTTTTTTGCTTTTTTTCGTTTTTGGCATTTCTAGACCAATCTGGGATTTACTATTTTTAGAAAGTTGCTTTTTGCTTTTTTCTATTTTTAGTAAGTTTCTATTTTTAGAAAGTGCTAGGTCTCACTGGCAGTGGAGTCGAAAGTTTCCACTTTTAGAATTGAAAAGCATGCAAAAATAAAGCAAAAAATCTTTAAAAATCGAAAAATCATGAGAAAAGCAAGGAAAAGCGCATGCAAAAGCTGGAAAATCAATTGAAAAATCACACCTTCAACCAAGAAAATCAACGAAAAATCAAGTAAAAAGCAAGAAAATCGTGATAAAATTTGCCTAAGTCTGGAGAGGTGCGCCCATGAGGAAATCCAGTTCAATCTTTGAAAAATCCATTCATCGAAAAGAAATCTAGTTAAATCTTGAAAAAATCCAATTGAAATTCGTCCATTTAAAAGGTCTTGCTAAAATTCGCCTAGTTCAAAGAAATCCAGTTGGATGATTCGAAATTCCAGTTGGAAAATGATGAAAATTGACTAAGGCAAGTAAAAAATTTGAATTGGACTTAAAGAATTTCAAGATGAAGTTAAATTCCAGTTAGAAAGATGAAAATTCCAGTTGAAAGTCGAATTTTGAAGGAGAGAATTGAAAATTTTTTCTAAGGCAAGGAGTTGCCTTGGTAAAGGGAAAAATCCAGTTGAAAAGTGGATTAGTCCACTTAGAAGTCGAATTTTCTAAAAGGCAAAAGAGAGATAAATAACTTAAGTTTTTATTTAAAAATAAAGACTTAGTTAGCAAGCAAAAAGGGACGCCTTGAAAAATCAAAAGAGGATAAGATTGCTTTTTGCGTTTTAAAGCAAAGCACCCAATCAAAGAAGAGATTGACCCTGGCTAATAAGGAAACTTTTTATTATAAAAGAAGTGCTTGTGAGTTTATTTTTCATTATTCACAGGTTAAGTTTTTTCACAGGAAACTTCTCTCAGCCAAAGGCGTCCTTATTTTCTTCTTGAAGCTGAAAGTTACATTAATTCCAGAGTACAAGGTTGGACATTTTTCTTCTATTTTCAGATTTCTCAATCAACTGCAGAATTCTAGTTGGCGAATTTGAAGAAGGAAAAAAGATATTTTATCTTGGATTTGCACAAAAACTTCAGTTTTCAGCTTTAAAAGTCCAGTAAATTATTTAAAAAATTCTTTGAATGGTCTTAGAAAAGATTAAGGCTGGTTAAATTTCATTTTATTAAAATTTATTCTCCAACCAGCCTAGACAGTCGAGTTCTAGAATTTTTTAATTAATTTATTTAAATACTCTCCAATCATAAAATCTCCTTCTTTACAATTTGTGAGTATTTTTCTAACTTCGAGCTTCGTACAGGTGAGATGTCTGCCTCGAAGAACGTAGGAGGAATTAGAAAGAATCAACACTTGAAGAGGAAATGGCAAGTTGGAAGTAAAATCCGCCCAAGCCAAGGAAGGCATGGCATGAGGTTCATGAAGTCCGCCTAGCCAAGAGGAGAAAAAATTCAGAAAATTGACTAAGTGTTGGAAGGAAAACAAGAGGAATAAAAAGGAAAAGTAAAGAGGAAGTGAATAAAATCCTTGTCCAAGGATGGAATTTGTCCTACATAGCACAAGCCGGATTCAGAATTGAAGGCAAGTCCACAGGCAAAGTTCATTCGAGCATCAAGATGGCCAAAATCTTGGCTAAATGTTGAATAATCCGCATGAAGGTGTTACAAAATGAACTTGAATAGCCAAAATTTGGCTAAGTATGGGAAATACTTCACAGAGAAAATTCCAATTTCCTCCATTGTGGCAAAAGCACAGAGGCATTCTTCTTCAAATTCAAGGCACTTGAAAGAATATTTAGACATCTTGGGGGGATTCCATCTACAATCCCAGACCCATTGAAGCAACCAAGGCAACTTCTTGAAGGATTTCATCCCCTGGAGAATTAAAGACAAACTCTCAATCAGAATCAGATGGTGACAGGAAGATTGTTCCAAACAAATTTCCGCACTTGGATAATTTCTTGACACAAATTAGATAAAGCGGAGAGGAAATCCAAAGGAATAGCACCAATCCAACTCAAGGCGCTTGTGGGAATTTCGAAGCAATCAAGAAAGAAAACCTTAATAACTTCAAGTATAAACATGTGCTCCAAGGCGAGACTTCCAATACAAGTAAGAAGAAGAAATCAAAGTCTCAAAAGGAATCCAAGATCAAAGCTAGGAAGAAACAAGCACAAAGGACAGAGTCATCGACAAGGAAAATAGTCTAAGGCAAGAATATGGAAAAACGAACAAAGTGACCAAGGCGGACATCCAACCTGCTGAAGTGGCACCTCAACCAATCAAATTGTTCCAAGTCAGCACATCCAAATTCAACAACTTTTTATTTTATTGTGGGTTCATATTTGGCAAAAAGGACAAGTATCCTTCAGTGTAATTTTCTCATTGGTCGAGAAGGAGTTAGCTATGGCAAGCCCTAATTAGGGTTTTATTTTAATCTTGGTCGTTGATTCTAAATCAATCTTGGCCATTGAATTGTAATCGAGGAGCCTATAAATTGAGCTCACTCCTCATTTGTAAAGCATGGGAGCATGTTGCAAAACATGTTGAGATAAGTAATTGTTGCGTACGACTGCCAAAGTAATAAGTAATACATGCATTGTTCTGATGGTGACTACTTTATTTTGGAGTTTGCATGGTTCTTATCCCTCATCGTAGTTTAGATTTTATTTCATGTATGTTAGAAGAATGCAAGATCTGATAAGTATTGATTTATGGTGAATCTTCCGCTCATACTTTCTTTGAACGAATGATTTTCGTTCAATGCGTAAAGTTAGCCTGAGCTTACTTTGTGGATGCTTAACTTCTGTCTGGACAAATATTGTTCAATTTGATGGTAGTTATTCATGACGTGAAAATTATAAGCACACTCCCTTGAAGATTGCACCCACTTTGTGTAGTTGTCGTTGAGCGTGGCGAAGCAAAGCGTCGTTACTAGTTTCGCCAAATCAATACCGTCTCTTGAATTCTTAGGAAGTAGATTAAAACTTCTAAACCCTTATCTCCTTTTTTAGTTTGTTTGAAAGACCCAAACCACAGAGCTTCATTGCCTAAACCTTCATTGTGAATTGAACAATCCTAGCATAAGTCCCTTTGTATAACCAGCATATCACAACGACCATTGAGCTTATCCATACGTCAAGACCTGACATAAGGAACCTTGGAATTGCCATATGATCTTCTCACAATCTTAGCATACGCGGTGGTTTTTCAAGAGAGGATAGGGTGTCTTTGGGCATTTTATTCTAATGTTTGGTGTGTCACAAAACACGCATCAACAAACGGGAAGCCCAAAAAAGAAATCACCCTTTGTCAAAAAAAAAATCAAAGGGAATGCAGCCTCTATCTAATCCCAATCCCAATATTGTGGTAGAAGACCACCCATTTATGGCCACTCCGAATCTTCAAGCTCAAAGTGCACAACCTTTTGCAAACAAGAGAGCAAAGGGGCCTTTGGAAGTTGCATTTCAAAATGAGAGTAGAGCTCTTGCCGACCAATGTGTAGCAAGATGCATATATGCCAATGGATTATCTTTTAATGTTGTTCGTTCTCCATATTGGAAAGAGATGTTGAGAGCGGTTAATGAAGCTCCAAAAGGGTACAAGGGCCCGGTTATGAGAAGGTACATAGCACTTTATTGGAAAAGGAGGTTGAGTTGGTTGAAGATGTATTGAAGCATATAAGAGATTCATGGGTTGAGACAAGTGTGTCCATTGTTTTAGATGGTTGGAAGGACTCAAAAAATCGGCCTTTGATCAATGTCATAGCGGTGTCCCCTAAAGGGGCAATGTTTTTGAAAGTCGTGGATTGTGAGGGGCAAGTAAAAGATGGACAATTTATTGCTAATATTCTCATTGCAGCCATTGAGCAAGTCGGAGCCCGCAACGTTGTTCAAGTTGTAACAGACAACGCGAAGAATTGTAGAGCTGCAGGGTTGTTGGTTGAGGAAAGATATTCACATATCTTTTGGACACCTTGTGCGGTCCATTCACTCAATCTTATGCTGCAAAAGAATGGGAATAAAATTGCATGGATCAAACAATTGTATACTGAGGCTGAGGACATTCAGATGTTCGTCACCAACCACCACTTGTCTCAAGGGAGCTTTAGAACATTTTCAAATTTGGAGCTATTGAAGGTAAGTGAAGTAATATTTACATTTGTCATTTTCTGATTTTCATAATTTGATTGTGCATTCTAATTTAAATTCTTCTTTAAAGTTTATTTTTAAATTTTAACTATTTTTTTAATTTGCAATAGGTTGCAGAGACCCACTTCGCCTCTAATACGATCGTCTTGAGACGACTTGTGAAAGTTAGGCAAGCACTTTCTAGCATGGTGATTAGCACCAATTGGTCTATATGGAGGCAAAGCAGCACTGAAAGAGCAACAAGAATTAAGAGCATGATATTAGATGACTCATGGTGGGATCGTGTGGAGTATCTCCTTAGCTTCACCGAGCCCATTTTGAGTATGATTCGCTATACTAACATGGACAAGCCATGCATTGGACAAATATATGATGGTATAGACTCAATGCTTGAGAAGATCAAGTACACCATAAATGCAAGAGAGCAAGACCCTGAAGAGACTTTCTTCAAACAAGTGCAAACAATTGTTGAAGAAAGATGGAACAAAATGACAACTCCATTACACCTTCTTGCCTTTGCATTGACTCCAAAATACTACAGCAATCAGCTTCTTTCACAGCCAGGAAGGCTTCCTCCATATAGAGATTTAGAAGTGGCTGAAGGGTACAAGGCAGCATTTGTGAGACTCTTCCCTGATCAAGATTTGCGAAGTGTAGTCACGAATGAGTTCACTGATTTTGTGCACTCAAATCATCTAGATGTTGATGCCTCCCGTGATAGGTTCTTAAAGGATGCTCATAGTTGGTGGTACTTCCATGGACAATACTTCCAAAATTTGCAGCCCCTTGCAATCAAAATTTTATCACAAATTTAATAAATTTTCATATTTTAGTTTTAAAAGTTTCATAATTTCATTTATAATTTTTTAATTGTTTACTTTGTCTTCATAGGTTGCTAGTTCATCTGCATCTGAGAGGAATTGGAGAACATATTCTTTCATCCACTCAGTAAAGAGCAATAAATTGCTCTCAAAAAAATCGGAGAACTTAGTATATGTGCATTCCAACTTGCGTCTCCTTTCACACAAACAACCTGACTACAAGGAAGGGGAGACGAAGTTGTGGGATATAGTGCCAAAGGATACTGACTTGGATGCTTGCAGTTCCCACCATATTGCATATGAGGAGTCGGATATCCAACAAGAGCATGGGCACAATACTAGTGCTAGTGATGGTGCCATTGGCACTACTTGTGATTCATCTAGTCTTCCTACTTCATCTAATGTCAATGTTGACATTGATATGGATGATTAAATGATTTAGAGAATCCATTTGATGATTAAACTTTAAAAGTGTTGTAATATTGAACTTGAAGTTTGAACAATGAATATTTATCATGCATGTTTTAAATGACATTCAAGTTTATGGTGGTTTTGTTGTTTATATGATGTTATGTGATATTCTAATCCTAATTCATGCTTCTAGGCTGCATA
>VDFB02056820.1:0-10339 GCA_007258455.2 Sequoia sempervirens
CCAAAACCTAGTTTAATTTCAAACTTGAAAGCCCTAAAGAAGCCAAGATGAGTCAACTTGGTGAGTCATCGTCTTCAAAACCCACACCCAAGAAGAATTAATAGAAAGTCTCCCATGACCCACCCCAAACATCTGAAGGATCTAAGAAGAAAAAGGGTCAGCCAAAAGACTATACCCATTTCATGGACAAGTTCCAACCAACAGATTTCAAGGAAAGTGATAGGAAGGCTACCGGGGAAGGAATACTAACCACCAATTTCAAGGACCTTGTAGCTGGAATTGGTGACATTGCCATGCCTAAACCTAGATTGGAGCTATTTTGTATGCTTTCACAAGAAGAGATGCTCAACATCCTGGTAAAAATGTTTTGGGTTTTGATTGGAGAAACTGGTTGTCCCTAATGTTTTTATGGAGGTGGATTTAATGTTGCACTTTGCAGACAGATATGATGATGTCAATAGGGTAATCATAGACACTGAGGGTAAAAAATTTTAAAAGAAAAGTCGTAGAGGTTTTCAGAATGAAACCTGATGCTAGTGAAAAAATTAGCATGGAAAAGTTGCAAAAGGAATATGTTGAACACAAGGTTGGATTCAGAAGAGGTGAACTGCCAAAGCATAGATGAGAGAAGGGCTCCACATTTGCAATCAAAGAAGTTGAACCACTAGATTGTGAATAATTTGTAGACTATTTTAGATACACATACTTAATGTTGTGTCAGGTGCTTGGGGTGAAATGTGATGGAAGGATAACGACGCCCCTATTAGTTATGATCATGGATATTCAACATGAAAATAAGCACACATGGTTTGACTATGGTAACAGAGTTGTTGAGTAGTTACACTATGACTTGATGAGGTTGGGAGAAAGAAGAACCCCATTGACATTTATACATTATTCACTACTGATGCACATGATACTATACCAAGGAAGGGAAGTTTCTGGTCAAGCCATGAAACTGAGACAAGTGGATGAAAGGGGTAATAAGTTGCTTGTCCAAATGTGGACATACATTTGGGATTTGCACTGCCCAAATTCAAATTATATTGGATTCTGCAACACCATAAAACATACTATTTTGGTACAAATGGGATTGGCGCCAGCTGAGAGAATTTCTAAAAATATTCAAGCATTGTTAAGACCAACAGAATGTGGTGATGACCCCAATTATGAGTGAAATTGGGTAGATTGGTATTTGTATTATAATTGCACAGTCATCATGTGTTATGGAACTACTGTGGCACCACATCTCTTGCCTAGGTTTGTTTTTGATAGGTTGAATTTCACTGAAATAATGTGGCAAATGGATAATTGTGATGTAGAGAATTTTAGATTATCCAGGAAGGCCTCTATTATTGCATCCACTTTCTCTTTTGATTATTTTGTTGTCATGGCAAAGGAAGCATATGAGATGTTTGGCATAATGATAAATAATTTGAGAATGAATGTAGCCCCTACTAGAAAGTTTGATCTAGAAGGGCCCATTAATAGAGAAAAGATAAAAAGGGGAATCTCAGGATATGGACCTCATACTTTCTATTTCAAGGAAGATGTGATAAGGAACTTGCCAACATTTGTTGTTGTCCAGGATAGAGAGAAAATTTGGATGAAAATTGTTGAGGTTGAGCATAGGGATTCTACCTAGAATTCCTACTTTGAAAGCCCTTACAAGCACATCACTGACAAATTTAAGAGGATGGAATTAATCCTTAGTGATTTCAATTACGATACTTTTCTAGAGAAGGTGCAACAAGCAGAGCAGCTGGCTCAGAGTGCTTTGCAAGAGCATTTACTAAAAACTGGTGGTCAACCAAAGGAACCCACAACATTAGAAGTGCAACAATAACCAATGGACATTGAGGATGCCCCTGCTATGGAGTATCCTACTGCAAATGTTGATGAAACATAGGGTGCTAAGGGGAATGTACAACAACTATTTGTTGAATCCGTGTCTATTGAGCAAAGAGTAGAGAATGAATTTTCACACCCTAATGTTGGAGATGTAATGGAACCATTTGTTCTAGATGATAGACTAGTACCTTGGGAATATGAAGAAATCTAGGACAATGATGCAAGGGTTCTAGGTTTTGCCAAATTTCTAGAGGATGACTCTTTTGTGACATCCAAGGAATTCAGAGAATACATTGTTGAACTAAAAGCTCAGAAAATAAATGATAGGATACATAAGGCTCAAAAGGGAGTGGATCCTTCACAATAGGAAGAAATTAGAAAGAAGATTGAAGAAGATATTATTCAAGAAATTGAGAAAATGAATCCTATGGAAGCTAGAAGATTGGTCAAAGACAGTGGGGTATTGGTGATGCCAGGATGGAACCTATCTTTAATAATCAATCTAGATGCAATCAGGAATGACCCAAATGCTATGGTGTCTGAAGAAAATTTTGATGAGAAAACATTTGGTTCAAGGTTTAGCCACAATCTACATGCACTAGCTATTTGGTCATTAACACCAAATTCAGGGAGGTGCGGAATCAATAGAGAAATGATTGGCCTTTCAAGAGATTTGATAATAGGAAGAGCTTCAGAGATGACTACTCCACAAGCTACAAGGTTAACAATGCATACAACCATGTTGAGCATTGATACTTTAGAAATATCTTAGGTGAGATATATGAAATTGTTTGAGAAGAACAACAAGCTAGTTGAGGAATACAATAAATGAAAGCTATTGTGGTCAAGGTAGGTCAGAAGACCTTGCCTACTTCCCCATCTAGTACTTCACCACAAGACAAAGATACTTTGAAGTTGAGGATTGATGCATTGAAAAAGGAGCTCCAAGTAACGAAGCCTGTGAAGAATAAGCTCCAAGAGAACATGAACAAGATTACAAAGGATATGGAAAAAGAAATTATAGGCCACAAATTGACCAAAGCAACCCTCAAAGAAAAAGTCACATGGTTAACTTATAAAGGTATACATGAGGCATTTGAAAGGTTCCAACATGTTCAAGAGGTTTTCAAGAGCACATGGAATAAATGGAGTAGTATATTAAATAGTTTAAGGGAGATTCAAGCAAATGAAAAGGAATATATTGAAGCTCCGAAAAACTTCCAAGACATAATAAGAGGAATTGAAATGATTGGTGAAGTCACAGGATTTCATAAAAGAATTGGTAGGCAGTTGCAAGGTAAAATCAAGGCCTTTAGAGATATGGAAGAACAGGGTGTTCCTAAAATACTTAATGAAGATGGAACACTCAAAGAGTATAAACCATGGAGATCTTTCTTCAGGCATCAAACAACTACGATCCCACAAATAAAAAAAATTGATGATAAGTTGGACTTAACTGTGCTGAATGGTGTAATTGATAATTTCATCAAGATTCAGACAGGCATGGACACGTTTGTGAAAGAAGCCAAAGTAGTGATTGATGCAATATATAATGCATATAACACAAAGGTGCAGAAACTATTGGATATCAGCTAGCCCATAGAGGATGAATACAAGAATTGGTTGGAAAATTATGTTGAATAAGCCATAGGGATGGTGAGATGGATATAGAACATGGTCTAGGATAGTACAAGTCTGGCCTTTGAAATAACTATTTTTAAAAAAATATATATCTTCTCAATTTGAAAGTGCACGTGGTAATCTAGCCAAGTCTCTCTCTTTTCTTTATGATTTCTTCTACTTTCATGTTTCATGCTTTTGCTAAATGAGGTGATGACATGGAATTCTCAAACAATGAGGATATGAGTTCAATAGGCTTCTACAAGTTTTTTGTCTTTTTGTATTTCCCTTCATTTATTCAAGTGTAAATATAACTGCTTGGGGGTTGAAATGAAATGAAATACTTTTGAAATACAAATTGAAATGTAATGTGACCAACCAATAGCCCAATGCTTTTTTTCTCCCTTCATCTTATAAAAGGGAATTCAAGGCTATTGTGCAGGGGTCTTTGAAAATTTTGGTCGATCTCAAGTAGTCTTAGAAAATATTTTTATGAAGTGTAATAAGCATACAATTGATATAGAATTACTCGCTAAGTCTTAGGTTATGAGTCTATATTCACAGCCAGCTTAAATTTTTTGCAACAATTATAGCATTTGAAAATCGATAATGGAAAATTTCATTACAGATTGACTCCTATGTATTTGTTTATGAATCAGCAATGAAATGATCAAGGATTATTTTATTGGTCTCCAATTCATATGGTTGGATGTGTGTGTGCATTTCTACTTCAATTCAAGTAGTTGATTAAAATGCTTTAATGCAATCACTAGTTTGTGTGTTAATCCATAGGATCTTTGAAGTATTTTCTATCTAAAAATATGAGTTATGAATTTGTAATGCAAATCCATAATAGTCTATATATGTTGAATTCATTTGTTATTGTATTACAGTATGTTATGAATTTGACCTCGTCACCCTAGGATAATGCACTAAACTCTATGTATTAAGCGAATTCAAATATATCTGATCAGTTGGATCATATCAAAGAATAATTCATCTAATTAAAACCATACTCATAATGATGATGGTTGTTGTAAGTCTTGTTTAAATTGTCCATTCTCTGCTCCAAGTTACAAAGGTGTAACGGATTTTCCAGCTTTTTGCAAATTGTCACTTGTTGAGTCATAGATATGAGAATGTTTCTACTTAATATGTAAGTTATAGGGAAATCTTGTGAAGAAATTTTATAAGTGCATTGTGGGATCACCCTCCTAGGTCTTGCAGAACCCGAAGTGTAGGAGGAAAGCTTAATTATTTTCTCTCGTTCGTTAGCCAACCCCTTTTAGGTTGCTAATCATTGGAATTGGAAAATCCATAGGCTTCCTTGAAGATCTGGTTGGTATTTAAAAGAGCCAACGGATACAACAAGATTTTTGTACGGGATGTCAAGCGTGCTATATAGAATAGATTGGAAATATTTAATAGATATACCTTTAGTTATAAATGGTACAAGTAGATAATTGATGATAGGTGATACATATGGAAACCACAACTAGTTTGCATTGTGTGTTACTTTCCTATTGTATTATCACGAGTTTTCATCAAAGGGGTAATTTTTTAAATTTTTTTTGGATTTTTCAATATTTTTTTGGATTTAGTTATAGTATTAAGAATGAAAATAGTTTAGATGAATTATATTCATGTGATCTTCTAATTATTTCCCATTTGATGTATTTATCTCAAATGCCTATATCATGATATGCCACCATTATCCTACTTTTTTGAGATCTTGCCACTAAAGTAAAACCCATAGACATTGTTGAGATCCTCTTTGATAAAGTGGACTTATCTAGAGGTGGGAAATGTAGATAAATCTCCATCATAACCTCTGTGGTAGATACTTTTTCAATATACATTAAGATTTAGGATTTTAAATTCTTGGATAATGGAATGTAAATTTGATTTCTTTTTAATATTTTCTCTCTCTTAGCCCATTTTAAAATAGGTCAAATTATGCATAATTTTATTGATCCCTATAGACACCTAAAATTGATCACATTTGGTCAATTTATCCCTATTTCATTTATTTCTCCATAATTTAAATTAATTAAATAAATTACTATTATTTAATTAATATTATCTATTTTCCTAAGTCCTAGCCCAAGATAAATGATTTAATTTAATTATTTATCTAAATCTACCCTACCTTACCTCTTCTATTGCATAAATTAAATAAATAAATCCTATTTATTGATTTATGTAATCCCCTCACATGTCACATCTGTTGAGTGGATTCACTCTGAGAGGGAGGGGGTGAATCAGAGTGAAATAATTTTAACTTTTGACTTTGAATGCACAATGAAACTTTTTACTACTGTTAACCCAATGTGGCAGATTTGTTTATGCAAGTGAACATTAACACTTTAGATCAGATTGACATGAAACTTGACTAACATTTACAACTCATATTAAAGCATCATATGATATTGTTCAATTGATGTGTGAACAATCTTATTTATGCTTTTGAAACAGAACTACAACTTTTCCCAATGCAGATTTAACTTGCTTTATGGAAAGCTTTTTAAAATTAGATTTGAACAATTTCAACTTTGCATGACAGACTTGAACATTTTGAAATATGAACCTTTTGAACACACTAAAATAATTAGATCATTGAATAAATGAGCACATTAACATGAAACTAAATGAGAGACAAATAACATCACATAAGACAAAGATTTCCTGAGTGGAAAAACCCTCATGGGGTATAAAAAAACCACTCGCTAAAAATTCCTTTTCATTAATCAAAGAGCACCAACTCTGTAACAAGTTTCTAAAGCACCAACTTCATAGGAGCACCAAATACACCTAAATTTTGAAGCACCAACTTCAGTAGGAGCACCAACTCCTCAATGTACAAAATCACTGTCTAAAATTATGTATACATAAATGACCTTACAACTGCATTTACATTTGTAGTTCCAAAATCACAATTGAATACAAAATACAAAAATGATCTTCAATGATACCCACTACAATATGTATTGTTCATAACAGTACTATGAAAACTCTCCCAAATTGAACACAAATGTCTCTGTTGTGAAAACTAGAGATTACAGAAGAAACCTTTTTTTTTCTTTTCACAAATTTACTCAAAATAACTCAATCAAAAACACACTCCATTTCTGAATGCAATCTTTGTAATGAAACTAGAGATGTGTTACAATAAATCCCTCTTCTTAATTTCTCTCTTTCAAAAAATATTCTTTTTAAAACCTCTCAACACACTCAAGAAACTTGAGTCAATAAAACAATGTTTGTAAAATGGTTATTCATCTTTGTCAAGAAAACCCTTATTCAATAACCAGAGTTTATAAACTGGTAAGAACAATAATATTTGATCATGATACCCATCAAGGATTTTTTAAGAAAAATCAATGATATGAAGATGAAATGCCATTGTGAGATGAAACCCTTGAGTTTACACTTGGGTTCAAAGTAGTTTCAGATTAGTTAAGAAATTTGTTTGAAACTGAAACAAAGTTTTCTTTTCCTCTTTTACTTCTCATTTACTAGATTTACCTTTGAAAGACCAAAATAATGCATAGATATTACCTCTGTCATGGTGGATTTAACCTACAAACAAAATCCCTGAAGTTCTTCATGAAAAATTGCCCAAACTATTGCTTCCAGCTTAAGCGAAGATGACCAACTATCTTTTCATCCATCAAAGACCAACATAACTAAAAACCAGGTCAGAATACCACAACAAACTTTCTCAATATGCAACTGTAATTCCAGCATGGCGGTGCTAGGGTTCAGTCTTTTGTTTACCCTATTTCTCCCTTCATCAAAAATCTAAAACAAAATGAATGAAACTTGAAATCCAAAAATCATATTACAATCATTTTGAAATCCATGTCACCGACACAATGAAACATTAAATGAGTGCCAAATCATAATCCATGCGTGTTGTCCAAGTCAATACAGTCAACATACTTATTGAAACAATAATACTGTCGCTACCATGTAAGAAAACCAAGTATAATACATATGTCGACAAACCATGTCTCTAAAAAGTATGTATTAACTGTTGTGCAATGTAAAAGCTCAAAACATGATCAACCTTCAATCAAAAAACCAAGGAAATTCCACCTTGCCAATCACTTTATAAGTGATAACCATACTGAATATTGTCGGCCTTAAGTGCTAAAACAATGTACTCTAAAAAAAAAAAATAGAAATTTCTTTAATGCCGATGAAGGCATTTACCAAAACTTATACCACAAATAAACCATATGCCAAGTAAATATGAAATGTGAATCCATGTAAAATGTGAAGGCCCAAGTATATGACAAAGTACTCTTTGTAAGAAATGATATGAAAAGTATTGCTTATGAAGCTATAAAAGCCAAATCAAGGCTACAGGACTAACTGTGTTTCAATATAAACACCTCCACCTCATGTATAATGCAATAACCCTTGTAAAGCTATATGTATAGCATGTCAACATATGTACCAAACTAATCTGGCCATGAAGATAAGAAATGACAAAAACCAATGAAAAGTACATATAGTATCCTCATATACCAAATGAAATATCAAACTCAAGTGTCAAAGAAAGCTCAAATAATGTGTCATAACCATTGACACCAAAAATTATGTGACAGCCATGAAGATCATCAGACACCAAAAATTATGTGATAGCCATGAAGATCATCAATAGAATGCCATGAAGACACAGTCAAATGAATCTTGTCAATGATGCCATGATCAACCTGAACCTATACTGTAAATACCAAAGCACCATTTGTGTCTTTTTCATCAGGGACAAACAACTGTAGGCCCACGAAGTGGTGGGGATGGGCTAGGATTTGACTACCCTGACATCTTCATTCCATGTCGTAGATTTCCTTTTAGTTTGCATTTTCCCTAATTTTCTCTTTACTATGTCTTATGCACTCATTTTGTAGCTTTAGAATGCTTGGCCGCAATGGGAACCTCACCTTTTGGTTCCCTCTTCACTGCAAAGAAAACTTTCAGAGTCCTTCTATCCTCCATACCAATACACCATCGAGCCTCCTCCAATTGCTTTACACAACCAAAATCGCATTCTATGCATGCAACAAATATGGAATTCCAATTTTTCCCACCACCGAGCATACACTACAGTGGTCTCAATGGTCTCTTCTTTGCAAAGAGAACATGTGTTGAATGTGTTCACATAATGGCATTCTTTCAACTTGTTGCTTGATGCGTGGCCTTTTTGTTGAATAATTTTGTTGCTATAAACCTACTGAATAGCGCCCTCCATTAAAAGTTCATGCTTTTTCAGGCATTCAGCCGCATCTGGTTGAAAATTTCTGAAGCATTATCAACCAATATATTATGCGCACTTTACAATGACTATGGAATTGCATAAGACCACATTTGTTTGATTTTTTTCTTTTCTACTTTGCTGTCATGGGCATACCCGATTCCTCTTGTGGCATGGTGGAAACCTTTCCCATTTGATGTCTTTGCACACATCTGTTCATCGTGCTCCTTCAACTGCATACAAGTTTCCTTAGCTCTTCTTTCATTATTTCCACCTTTACAAATTTTAAAGCCTTTTCAATAGCATTTAATGGTGGCATTAGATGCTCACTTGTTGCACCAGAGAAGGACCTCAATCCTAAGTGTACTTACATGAAAATTTCAAAATCTCTTCAACAAATCATTTTAGTGGATAGCATTTTCTCTGTGGGTGTTACCTTTATTTCACTTGATTGGAAATTTGTGTGGCTTTTTCAACAGATCCATATGTGCATTTGTTGTGCCTCTCCTTCCAAATGTGTTGCCTTGTTTCCATTCCTATGTGTCAAAATCACTTTCATGTACTCTATCATGTATTCATAGATTTTCTTCCTCCTTGTTCACTGGGAGATGAGGATATTGGAGTATGACCTTACAACCATCAAATGCATTTTGTTTAAAAGTTTCTAGAGCCTTTTCAAGATATTTATCTTGTGATATCTGCACCAAGACCCTTGCTTTGATGGATGTTCATGCCCCCTTCAAATTTTGAGCTTTTCATCTTTTTCACCACACCTTAATCTCCTCTCCTTGGTGTGTGGCTTCTGCCCTTTTTAGTTTTGAAGGTCTTTTCTAAACAAATCCATTTTGTACCTATACTGTAATAGATGGTTGTCCCATGAGACTATATTTGACAAAGTCACTCTTTCAATGGTGTGTGGCACTCAAATGAGAAAGAGCTGCTCAATATGCAACACAAAAACTTCTTCTCAAGGCTTTGATGGTGCCTCATAAGATTGCATTTCCTTTCCTATGAACTCCACTCTTGGCTGGCAGTGTATATGCATCCCTATAATTAGGAAATTTTAACAATGTCATTTCTTACTTTACTTGATGGCAGAATCCTATTGTCCTAAAGCATTCCTTTAGGACACCCATATAACACTCACATTTGATGCCCCTATGACTGGGCTCAACTTACATTGATCATCATTTGAAGAGTGTTAATCCTCATTCGTTTAATGGAAAGAATGTCATGAATGTAGACATGAAACTTCAATGCTACTGCCCTATCCAAACTCATTTGAAATGACTACACTATTACAACACTTGCAATCTCATAATTAGGCAAGGCCGGGTCCCCACGTGGGCCCGACTATTTTATTTTCATTTTGAAACACCTTTTAGGCTCAATTGACTCAACAATTTCCTTTTGAATGCTTCAAAGATGAAGATTTGAAAAGGGTTTTTGTTAAAACCTATTTTCTGACATGTTTGAATGAGAAAAACTGGCAAAATTGGATTTGGAATCGGCTTTAAAAACTAGGCAAACAATATCTTGAAGCCATTAAACATTGCAAGCATGTAGACATTGGTCTAGAGAATTGAATGCAACAAATAGTTTGAAAAA